>ML777182.1:110930-140665 GCA_009831015.1 Picea engelmannii
AGCATTTTTCCTCAATTTTTGAGTTTTCTTCTAGCTTGGCCGCAAGGTTTAGAAGGTGTGGGCACCTTCTCAACCTTGACGTGGGGTTTGCTTGATAGTTTGTAGATTAGATAGTAGATTAGTTTACTTTTCTTTTTGCTCATCTCTCATTGTTTGCCCTAATAACTAAGATCTAAGAATACTTAATCTAACTAAGCCAAGATAACTTAATAACCTACCTAGTTGGGAGAGGAATACCCCAAAGAGGTAAGGCTAATGTGTTAATGCTTTACTTTTGATGTGATGTGATGTGATCTAATGTTTAATATGCTCTTAATGCTTACGTTCTAGATCTATCTCATCATCTTAAGCCCATTGGGCAACACACTTAAAATACATCCTACTAGATCTTGCTTAGTTTCATTTCAAGCTCATAATCTCTTGCTTATGCACATGATCTAATCTCAATGCTTTATATCTCTTAAGTGCTTAACGAGTAAATGCTTTATTGGTTAATTGTTTATATCTATTTGTAGCCACTTACTTGGGCTTGGAATTTGTTGAATGGTTAAGTAGGCAAACACATATAAATTTTCTTCATCTCTTAAGGCAAGTTGTTCTTGCCATAGATCTCTTACTTATTAGCAAGCTATTGATGTGCATGATATAATCTTTATTTCTTTCAACCATCTCTCTTTTATTTGCTTTATATGTGTTGATTCATTCAAATGGTTTAAGCTTAAGCAACACACTCATTGAGCAAATAACAATTTCGGCCATATCATTAATTTGCACTTAAAAGGTACTTTAAAACCTTCTAAACACTCTTTAAATCACCTAAAAGCTACCTAATTGTTATATATACTTAATAGACTACTTTAGGGTACCTTAGACCACCATCTTCACCATCTAAAACGGGTTTTAGGAAAACAACGGAGGGTAGTGGCAGGGGACTGTCTGGTGGCGCACCAGGTGTGTGTCCTCTCCGGGAAGTACTCTTACTGTCAGGGATGACTGGTTTTGCTAGGGTTGGCCTCGTTGCCATACTATCTTGAGCGTCCAACAGTTATTTGGCAACAGGAGGAGGCTTTGGTGAAAGCTAATAAAATTTGTAAATCTTAAGAAAAGCCTAACTATTAAACCCTTGACCAAATCTAATAGAATACTTAGGGGGCTTAATAATCAAGAATGTAGATTGTCTTCAACACTCTGCATAATAGTTGTGTTTAATTCTCTTAAACTTTGGAATCTGATGATGAAGTAATGTATTGATGATGATCTCGTATTGTTGATGTGACGCTTTGATGCTTTGATATCCTGCACAAACAAATAATTGGTTAGCTTGTTGTTGTAATCTATCATTTTTTAAATTGTAAATCTTGTAAGTAATTGTATATGGTATTCTTTCATTGAATTATTCTTTTGTAAACAGTAAAACTGTAAGTAACTTGCAATCTTTTGTAAATAAACAACCCTTGAACATAGTTGACCCCTTGCCCAATTTCTAGGCACTAGTCTTAGTTGACCTAGGGAAAATGCTTGCTTCTCATGCTAACCCTTGCATCTTGCATGGTTGCCTTAGCATCTTAGGATTAGAATCCCCTCTAACCTTAACAAATTAAAATTAACTCCTAGAATCTAACTCTAACACATCTAGTAACTAAGGTCTACCCCCTTTGGCTTCCTTAGGAGTAAGCCTAGACGGAAGAGGTTCCGGTCAAAGTGACAGCGTGGGCTGTGAACCTAGGCATTGTGCCTCCGAGGACACACTGAGTGAGCCGAACTCAACTCATGTTTGCAAGTGTGTATAAGGACGGCAATAGGACCTATCCTTCACTAAAACGAGGGGAGTGTTTACTAAGGTGACAGTGGTAGGCATTCCTAGTTTGTTACACTTGTTTGCCACTTGTGAAGGCTTTGCACAAGTGATAGATTTTGGGATAACAAAACCCACAACAAAATGGGGTTGCATAGCAGAAGAATCGATCCATCACAGGGGCTGCTAAGGCCATGATACATCACCAGGACTTGTCGATGTTTCTTCGGGAAGAGATGCAACACAACAGTCTACATCTAGAATTAGTATCCTCATGGGATCTTGGAGGACAAGACACCAGAGGAGGCATTCATTGGCGTGAAGCCAGAGGTGAGTCATTTCTATGTCTTTGGTTGTCTAGTTTATATCCATGTACCAATAGAGAAGATGACCAAGTTGGAGCCCTCTAGCAGGAAGGGTTTATTTGTGGGTTACAGTGAGATTTCGAAGGCTTATAGGGTCTATATTCTAGAGCAGAGGAATACAATAGTAAGCAGGGATGTAAATCTTAGAGTTCTTCGACTCGGCCAATTCGGTACCTAACCGGTCACTGAACCGATTCGAAAGCCGGTTTGATTCGGCCCGTTATCTGCCCGGCCGGTTCGCTGAGTTCATATCGACTCGGACCGGTTCTAAAATCACTTGATAACACTGCTCACAACAGCTAGCAGTAGAGTAGAGTGCAACAACAACCACCTCTTAGTTAGTCTTACATAGTTCCCATTATAACAACTAATGCTTAGACCGCCATTGCATCCATTCCACCTATTTCTTCGACTTTTGCGATATCGATGAGTTTTTCCTTTTTAAGTAATGTGATTCCTGACTTGGCAAGTATTTCTTCTTACTTATTTTTCCTTTTAGTCATTCTCCACAATGATGCAATAGATTTATGGGACACAATGTAAGTTGAAGTTGAATTTCAATATAGAAAAGCATCTGAAAAATCAGATCAATTGGTTGTGCAACTTGGCAATCATATTAGTTGGTAGCCCAAGAGGATTGTTGAGTTTCCTCTCCTAGATGAGAAACTTCATCTTATTATGCAAATCTCTGTTATATCTAACACCTTTTTTGATAAATTTGATAAGATTGTTCTAAAACAACAAGATGAACAAATTGAACAAGCTAAAAAGCAGGATGAAAATAAATTGAAAGCACCAAGGGATTATATTGTTTCTTTTCAGCAAAAAATCATGGCTGACCATACCTTCTCTGTCTTGCACCAATTGGCCAAATTTCTATAAAGAAATACAAGATCTTAGAGTGAAAGAAATGTTGCACTAGGACACTCTTCAAGACCTTATGAATGAGAAAAATGAACAACAAAAGGGTAGTACTATAAAACACTTTAGCAATTTATCATATTGAGTTAGAGAAGCATGTGTTGTCGATGGTTCTTAGAGGGGAAATATTTGGTTGAGCAAGTACAAGAACCAAGAGGACACTAGGAGAGGCATAGTTCATTATTTGGAAAACTCATCGTCAAGTCAATTGGCTACTTGTCTAGAATACCAAGATCGATGAGAATGCTTCATGGGATTAGTGCCTGCAGATTTGACAAGCCAAGGATAGAGCCATTCAATCCTTGAGTAGTTGAATAACATTTCGGTACATCACACAGAACAGAGGCTATGCTATAAATGATACTTGTTTACAAAATGTGCTCCAGAAATTACCATTGGAATTCTTGTGTCAACATAGAACCTATTACCGCATGAAAGGGGCAACCACTGTCACCTAGGCTGCCACTTTTCACACTTCTCAGATGAAGGCAAATCACCTGAAGGGGGGCTTCCCTATAAGAGGATTGCTGCACAATGAGCCAAGGGTGGCAGGCCTAGTATGGGTTGTTGAGTTTCTTCTCGTTTGAGTGTATGCGTTTAAGGTTGATGCTCTGTTTTCAACAGGCTGGAGCTTTCATGTCATGAAAATAAATATCACATGAAAAAAAAATACATAGTCTGCTCATTTATATCAACCATTCATGAATATATCAAGCCAATTTCAGATTTGCGTATACACAATGTAAACTGTTCACTCCTGGTGTTGAATTTACCTATATCTCAGTCACTGAGATTACTGCCAATAAATTTACTTAACCAGAATTTATCAGTGCTGATATAAAACTGAATTTATGCAGTTAACCTATAGCTGAAATATAGAACAGAAATATAACAGTGGAAGCATACAGAACCACGCACATGAAAAATTACTAGACACCAGATATTACCCTGGAAACCCCAGTATGGGGAAAACCAGCTAAGAGGGGGGATTTATTGGGCATTCAGGTGAATTATTACAGCAGCAGAGTAAAACTCAGAAACTCTTACAAATTTCCAGCAAGTACACTCACATTCCATAACAGAAAAATACCCAGCTGTTGGCTGTACGGCCCAGCAAGCTTTGGCCCTGTACGGCCCTGATACGGCCTGTACAGATTCAGCTTGTTGTACAGCCTGTTTGCTGGTGCTGTTACAGCATACAAACAACTCTCTTGGTTGAGAAAATTCAGCCTGAACTTGGGCTACTCCTCTCTGCTTGCTGCTGTCCTGAAATGGCCTCTGTTTGCAGCCCATAATGACCTCTGCTGGCTGCCCAAACTTGGCCCTGAACTTTCCCTCTGCTTCAGCTGCTCCCTCTGCTTCTCTTGCCCAAGCTCCCTCTTGCTCTCACTTGCTCAACCTCACAATTGAGAATGCTTGTTCCAGTCCACCTTCAACCCCTCTTTTATCTCTCCTTCAACCCCCATTTTCCTTGAGATGTGTGCCCAACCTTGGGCCTCAATGGCTGAGATTGGGGCTGCTGGACCCCACTCTCCACTAGGAGGTGCGCCCCCCTTGGTCTGGGCCCCACAATTCACCCAACCACCTTCATGAGGTGCGCCCTCCTTGGTCTGGGCCCCACAATCCACCCATCCACCTTCATAAAGTGTGCCCTCTCTCCCTGGGCCCCACATTCCACTCAAGGATCAATTTTCTGTTGATTTGCCTAAGTCTAATTAGGCTGAGATAAAAGGATGATCTGGGTTATTTAAGGTGTCCATCAACTGGCCTAGGACACATAGGCACAATTGAGACACCAACCGAGCTAAAACTAATACTCCCTCTTAGCGAGGGAGGTCTCTCCACCCGGATCAATCTCTGATCTGATCAAATCTGCTGCTGCTGTAGCTGCTCCCTCTTAACCGGAAGATCCACCTACTACTTCTGTTGCGTTCTGATTTGATGTGCTGTTCCACTCAGCCATCAATGTCAAGTCATACCGACTTTCTTCGACATTGATCTTTGATCTAGGATCCCTCTGGACCCACCAACAGGCTGTCCTAGCACCCTGTACATCATACATTGCCTGATGCCAAGCCTCGCTGCTGCATCCAAGGTTGCTCTCTTTGCCTGTATGAGCACATGTCCATCAACGAACATTACTTCATACCCCATATCCTCTAGAGTTGATATAGAGAAGCAGGTTAACCTTCAACTTTGGCACATACATCACCTCATCCACATCTAGAGACACCCCTGACTCTAGCTGGAATCTGACGCATCCAACCCCCTTCACTGCATGCCTGGTGCACGCCCCATTCTTCACATGGTAGTCTGAGCCCATCTCCGAAACACTAAGGAACACTGACCTCATTCCAATCATATGGCAAGATGAACCACTATCCATGAACCATGCTCCGCTGTCCTCAAACTCAACCAATCTGCTTCTGCTAGAAGGAGTGGCAACCAGAGAAAATTCGTCCTCGAATTTCTCTGCAAACGCATCTATCTCAGTAGATGCTGTAGGTGCTACCTCCGACTACCTCCGACTCCTTCTTCTTATTGTTGGGACACTTGCTGTCATAGTGGCCAGTTTTGTGACATGCAAAGCATCTCACTTTGCCCATGTCCCTAGAGCCTCCTGCTCCATTGCTCTTCTTTGCATGAAGAGCCACATTCTCCTCCTCACTCTTCGATTGAATAGCCTGAGATGCATCCATTCGCAATGCCTCCTGGATGAGGTCATCCCACAACCTCTCCCAGTCAGGGAGTTTCTCCCATGCAAACCCCCTCGGAAAAACACGTCCCACTGCTTGGTGAATCCATTCAAGGCTGTCCTCACCAGCTCGGTCTCGTCCATGGTCTTTCCCACTGCTCCAAGTTCATCTCGAATCTGAGTGAACTTTGTGAGGTAAGTGACCACCGACTCTCCCTTGGCCATCTTCGTGCTTCTTAGCTTCTCTCTGAGCAACATCTTTCTACTCTGGTTGTCAGACTGGTATAACTTTACTAGGGCCTCCCACATTTCCCTTGCTGTCTTCTTGCCAGACAAATGTGGAATGATGGGGTCCTTAACACCATCCACAAGTATCCTTCTGGCCTTGAGATATAGTCTGCTCATTTATATCAACCATTCATGAATATATCAATCCAATTTCAGATTTGCGTATACACAATGTAAACTGTTCACTCCTGGTGTTGAATTTACCTATATCTCAGTCACTGAGATTACTGCCAATAAATTTACTTAACCAGAATTGATCGGTGCTGATATAAAAACTGAATTTATGCAGTTAACCTACAGCTGAAATATAAAATAGAAATATAACAACGGAAGCATATAGAACCAAGCACATGAAAAATTACTAGACACCAGATATTACCCTAGAAACCCCAGTGTGGGGAAAACCAGCTAAGAGGGGGCTTTATTGGACATCCAGGAGAATTATTACAGCAACAGAGTAAAACTCAGAAACTTTTACAAATTTCCAGCAAGTACACTCACATTCCACAACAGAAAAATGCCCACCTGTTGGCTGTACGACCCAACAAGATTTGGCCCTGTACGGCCTGGTCTGTATGGCCCTATACAACCTAGTCTGTACAGCCCTGGTACGACATGTACAGATTCAACTTGTTGTATGACCTGTTTGCTGGTGCTGTTACAGCCTGCAAACAACTCTCTCGGCTGAGAAACTTCGGCCTGAACTTGGCCTACTCCTCTCTGCTTACTGCTGTCCTGAAATGGCCTTTGTTTGCAGCCCAGAATGACCTCTGCTAGCTCTGCCCAAACTTGGCCATGAACTTGCCCTCTCTGCTTCAACTTCTCCCTCTGCTTCTCTCGCCCAAGCTCTCTCTTGCTCTCACTTGCTCAAACTCACAAATGAGAATGCTTTTCCAACTCCACCCTCAACCCCTCTTTTATCTCTCCTTCAACCCCCATTTTCCTTGAGATGTGTGCCCAGCCTTTGGCCTCAATGGCTGAGATTGGGGCTATTGGACCCCACTCTCCACTAGGAGGTGCACCCCCCTTGTTCTGCCCCCCACAATCCATCCATCCACCTTCATGAGGTGCGCCCTCCTTGATCCGGGCCCCACAATCCACCCAACCACCTTCATGAGGTGTGCCCTCTCTCCCTGGGTGTAATGTTCCCAAGCGATTCTGCTAGGAAACTTAGGTGATTTTTAAATCTTGTTTGTTTGTTTATGCAGGTTTTTGCTTCAGGTAGTTGCGCTCTGGGTGTGTGTGATTGGTTTATAGCATATAGAAGACAATAATGATGTAGATCACAAGATATAAGAGAAACACAACAAAATATTTCAAAAAAAGCTTCAGATCTGACCTTTATTTAGTATAATAAGATGATCCCCACAAGTAGATCTGCAGATCTGGTACAATAGAGTAAGATAGAGAAGTCTGGGTTGCATGCGCCCTTCAGATACAATGATATAGAGAAATAGGGCCTCCTAGGTTCCCTACAACTGAATGAAGATCAATACAAGATCAATTTCTTTCCCTGGAGAGTTGTAACCTTCAGATCTGATGCTGGTGTGCCCCCCACTAGCTAGAAAAGCTAGATATTTCGACCTCCTTGAAGATGACCTCCAAATCTGGTAAAAACACTGCCAAACTGTAGATCGGGAGCTGTAGATAACATATGGAGCAAGTTTGGGGTCAAACCCCTTGATCTAACCTTCCAACTCAAGTCCCCCTCAATGAATGATGCACCTTTCTTCAACAAATACGCCCAATTGAATAATAAAATTGATATGCAGAAGAAAACCCTCAAACCACTGATGCAAAAGGGCGCTATGGAGATAGAAACCACTTTTGAGGTGTGTTCTCCCGTAGATCTAGCCTCCTCAAAGAAAATCAAATCTTTTCTCCTCAACTGGTGCGCCCCACCTGCTGGAAAACCCTTCAAATTGTGCCCTGCTTGCACAAATGACTCCTGAATTGAATCTGGACTGTATGGAATGGCGAGGGAGGAATTTTTCATCTCCTTGGCCAACCTTGGACTAGGGATAGAGGGATCTTTCACCTCCTTGCTGGTCTCTAGGGTTTCTTGACTCAAAACCCTCAAAACTTAAGCTGCATAGCTCAAGTGATCTCAATAGAAGAATAACATGAATGAGGAGTGAGGCGCCCTCCTCTCTCTTTTATACCTCCATTTCAAATTCTCAGTTGAGTTGCTTTATTACTTTTACTAAGGTTGTTGTTTCATTTTCTCCTTAAGTCAAAAACCTTTTTCTTTTCTTCATAAAAGTCACTTTAATAAAATAACATTAAGTCCTTAAGTGACCTTTAGCGCCTCCTAACCCCTTTTTACCCATTGGACTATAGTCTAGAGGGGTGACTGGACTACTTAGTCCTCATTTGTTCTTGTCAAGGGGAGGGGAACATTACACTGGGCCCCACATTCCACTCAAGGATCAATTTTCTGCTGATTTTCCTAAGTCTAATTAGGCTGAGATAAAAGTTTGATCTGGGTTGTTTAAGGTGTCCATCAGCTGGCCTAGGACACATAGGCACAACTGAGACACCAACCGAGCTAAAACTAACACCTGGAACTGCCTTTATTACACAAAAATTTCATGCATAAAGAAGTATACCTTATCAGCAAATGATGTTCAAGTTATAGAAAAATAAGCAGAGAGACAAGTTTGATATAAGGATGCTTTTCTGAGTTCTTGGATCAGCATGCAAACAAAAGATTTTGGGGTGAAATTTAGGACAGCAAAGAGAGTTGAATATCTTGCAATTTATTTCCACAACCATCAAGTAAATTTGGACTGAAGAGATACAAACAAGTCAATGAATCTATGAATCTGATGGACTGGAAGTGTAACTGCCCTCCGTTTTCTTTTGACTTTCCAAAGGATAAACCAGCAGCAAGAAAACAAGGGGTTGCTCTACTGAGATGAAATTCAGTCATGCACGCACTCTGTCAAACATTTGTCCAGCATCCTAGATAAATCAGTCTTGCAAAACCAGCATGCAAGAAAAGGAGTTGATGGCTGTGGGCAGATATGAAGAGTTTCATACAAACAATTTGTCAAACAGTTAGCCTGTAACCTTGTATATCTCTGACTATACTGCACAATTTTATGATTTTACTTAATGCTACAGCTAAAGCAATCGGAATTTGAGCTTGTATGTCAATGCTGGTGTATATACGATGTATGCCTTCACAAGAAACAGCAATGCAAACATCTGGAATAGAAGTTGATATGTGAACATGAAATATTTCACTTACATGTTCTGTCAAACATTTTTCATACAGCTTAGGCAGCCAGGTTTGAAAACAGAAATTAGTGTGGGGAGTTTAAAAATTTATGATCGACTTCAGAATGCAGCAAGTAAAGTCACTATCTCGCCCTCTTGTCAAACTAATTACACTGTCCAGCTCATGAATTAGGCTCTAAGATAAATACAAATATCCAAATGATTAGCTGATATGCAGGCTTTAAAAAAGATTCACCTACACCTTTTATCATACAGTTAGGTGACATTATTGTAATTTCTGGTTATATGCACAATTTAATGATATTCTTGCTGCTAAAACTTCATTAACCAGATTCAAAATAAAATCATTTTAGCTGGTATATATAAGATGCTGTAAATCTGAAGAATTTTCCAGCAATACATAATGGTACCAATCTAAAAGATATGTTCTATTTTTGCATGCATGGTGGCTCACAAATTCGCCGAGGTGGATTCTTGTGAAATAAAATGTAAATCCAGTTCTCAAATGGTCCAGAATAGGGAAAATTTAGTCACATAATCCAGAAATAAGGTTCAGCAAGGTGAGTTCCAGAGTGGTGTGGGGGAAGAGGGTACCAGCTCTTAAGGTACAAAGCAACGGTGAGGTGCTGGCTGAGCAAAAGGACAGCAGATCCTTGAAGAGTGAAAGAGGGCAAACTTCAGATCTGTATCCTTAAGAAATTGAGTTACAAAGTTAAATTTATGGATGAAGAAGTTTTATACCAGTGCCTTAGAAGTCTATTGGGCATGGGGGCAAAGGTACCAGCAAGGGGAATTCACCTTCTTCCAAGGAGATTGGTGCACTAGCTGGAATGTCCAAGTTGAAAACCGACCTATCCTCTGATATTTATAGTTACTAAAAATCCTCACCAATACATTTTGCAAATATAGACTAAATGCATGTGTATTCTAGTTGAAATCTATCATGAAATACTTGTAAGTGTATGCTACCATAATTTGAGAAAGCGACAGCCAAGAAAGTATTCTAAATGATAATTTTTTCTAAAGATAAAACAATAGTACGAGGAGAAATTGTCTGTACAATACTTGGTGAAGAAATTCCTGAGTGATTTGTGCAAAAGTAGGGCGAGCTCCAGCCTCTAGGGTGCACCCTAGACCAGCCACAATCTCTTTTATTTAGAAAACCAAAGATGAAATGCAGAGCTCTAGTATTAGATCCTTAAACAACTTGTTTACAAGTGATGTGGGCTGCATATATAGACAAAACCTTAAGAGCTAGCTCCTTGATAGCCATTTTTCCAACAACTAGGTCAAAAGAGGGCGATGCCCAGCTTCTAGAGGGGTCTTGGTCTTTCTTCTAGAAGTTGGGCCCACCACCTTAGCTTCTACAAAGAATTTCATGCAAAATCTGAAGAAAAGAGGGGTGCACTCCCTTTCTTAGCTGAATTACATTTCATTACATGCATTTTTGTGGGACTCAGGAGTGCACCCCCTTTCTCTTGCCATGGCTAGCACTTTAATGTTATCTACCTAGTGAAATTTGGGCATAAATAGCAAGGGGGCCCAAGGTAGCTAGATGTTAATCATTTTTGAAATTATTGATCCTGGAAACCTTAGTGATGACTTAGGAAATCAATCAATCAATCAATATTGATCCAAAATACATGCCTCTTTTACAAGGGAGCATGCAAGCATATGTGACATGGATCCAATATGAATGTAAAGCACGATGAAATTGCTGGAGATCAACAATACTAAAAGGGCGTGAGAAAGGGTGACATGGTGCACGCTCCTAACTATGCACACCACCAAGGAACCATCATGTGCTTGAAAATTGCCGCCTGATCTTTGATGATGATAGTGGTGTGGTTAATGATGAATATGCCACGGAATATGCTCATATGCGTGGCACACCAAGAATACTTCGTCCGGACTACACCTCTTCACCTAGAGCATACCCATACTCCGTTCTAGGCTATGTTGCATTGGTTTTCGGGACGGGGGAACGACGGGGACGAGGGGACGCATCCCCGGGACGGCTAGAGCGCACCCCCAAATTTTTCAGGGGACGGCGGGTTGGGGACGGCAATAATATATATATATATATCAAAAAATATTAAAATTCACCATAAACATTTGTAGTTTCTTCAAGCTTGTAAGCATATCAAGCTATACTATACAGTATTATGCACAGTCCTTACACTTGGCAATTCTGAAAAAGCTCGACCAATTTAAAGAATGGCCGAGTGACATTTCATTTGGATGCTAGACAAGAGAAAAATGCAGTTTAGCTTTAGGAAAATTAAATGAGAAATGTCTCTATAACAGTTTTTCTTACTCATATTTCTTGTTAATGACAATTATGTTAAAACATAAAAGGCATTCCCTTCTCAATTGGTTTTGCAGATTTTTATAGTTGTGTTGAATACCACTATAAAACACTTTGGTTCTGTAAAGAGATTAGATTCATATTTCAGATTAAGAATGTGATTGAATAGGAATTTATTCAAACATTTAGTGCCCAATCGAAGTCACTACTATCTGATTGTTTTCACAATGCTTGAGGTTGGGATGGTGGAAGCACTATAATTGAATGACTCATGAAAACCCATGTACAATATGTAAAAGTTAAGATGACCAGAAAAATGAGAAGAACAAGAACAGTAACCGTAAGGATCATCCCTTTGAAATGTTGCATTTCTTGTTTTTTTGACATGGAAACTTTGTTTGTTGTAACCTTGTTGCTGAAAATACAATATTTAAATCACCAGAAACCCAAATCAAAACCCATCATACAAAACCCATGTTTTGAGCTACAACTTTTACAATAGATTTAGATTCAATGCAATACAAAATTAATGGATGGGAAAAAAGATCTTATTGTCCGATCATCAATTTCCATGATTGTCAAGACTGAAGATATATGCCCTGAATATCCCCAAAATCTGCCCAAAAAAATCCCTAAAATCTGCCTAGAACATCCTTGAAATCTGTTCGTAACGTCCCTGAAATATGTCGGGAATGTCTTGGGGACGGCCAGCAAGTCCCCGAGTCCCCAATGAAGTCCCCAACAATTTGGGTAAGTTTCCTAAGGGTCCCCAAGTCCCCGGTACGCGGGAACGGCGGGTACATAGGTTTTTTTGGGGGGGACGGGTCCCCGTGCAACATAGGTTCTAGGTTACCGGTGAGTCACATTCCTACTCTAGTGCAACTCTTTCTTACTTAGACAATTTGTTAACACAAGTTAACACTTAGTCTTATTTAAGCATTCATCCATGAACATGAGCATTTCAAGAGAACAATTACGGAACAAAAACAAAGATAAACACAAAAATAGTTCGGGTGACACAAACTGTGCCTAACACCGGGCTAAGTCTTTCTTATTGCGAAACAATTACAAAGAGCACTACTGGCTCGATTTACAACAGGGAAGAGTCAAACCACTCGCCTCACCTCACAAAGACACTCAAGAACAGATTCGTCACCGCAAGACTCTCTGCCGCAATCATCTTTGCCATCTCCTGCAGTGCACCTCAGAAGTGCCCACAACCGTAGCCTTGTTGTTGTTTCGTTTCCGCAGACTTTCACCAAGCTAACTCAGATTTTGGTTCTGTCTCCTACACATGCCTGCACTGACCTGCATTTTCCAGACTTCCCCAAAACCTCCAAAGCGTCCAACCCTTGGCTACTTGTCTTTTGTCTTGGCAACTTGCCTTTGTTCATTGCCTCAGTGCTTGCCTCAAACTTGCTCTCCAAATCTCTTTCCAAAAATGCTTTATCTTTCTTTGGTTGTGCTCCCTTGCTCTTATAGGAGCGCCAAGCGTCACTTGTGCGAAGCGACACGTCTCTTCGCGAATCAACCGTCCAAGTTCGCACGCCCATCAACCATGCGTTTCTTGGACTGGTGTGCCCCATCGTTGGGTGTATGCCCTTTGCCTGGTGTGCTCTTCATGCCGATCGTCATGACTCTTCGTGAGTGTATAGGTGGAGTCATTCCACCTCTCCTGCTCGCCCATGTTGCCGAGGGCAGACGGGTCCACTCTTTGGGCATGTGCCCAAGTCGCCTCGCTCTTGCCCAAACACAACCCAAGTCTTTGTCAATCGTTCTAAGGCAAGTAAAGTGTGTGCCCCCTTGGTGCCATGCGTCACCATCGTGCACCCAAGGTGCGCCTGCCCACACCTAAACGTCTTCATTTTCCCAATTGATCGCTCCCTTCCTTGTGCTCTTCTTCCGTCCATCGCCGAATCTGCCCAAGGAGCACGCGTTCTTGGTGGGTGTCGTGGGAGATGCTTACACCAACACATCTTGTGAATGAGTTGAACAACCATTACAATGTGAGATTTTTCTAAACCCAACAAATTAACTAATTTATTTTTATTTTAACTAATTTTGCTAGGTTATTTCCACAACAAATAATTATGCACAACAAAATATTAATCAGGAACTTAATAGTAGAAGATAACAACAATCACATCACATGTACAGAAATATTTTTGGACAATAGTCCCTAGAAAAACCTCGGAGGGAAAACTAGTGCAGCAGATTTGGAGATTTTTATTATTCAGCAGGAAAATATAGAGATCTTCTTACAGAAAATTGGCCTCCTCAAAATACTGAGCCAAACCTCCAAGATGAAGTACAACCCCTCTCTCAACAAAATGCCTCCAAGATGAAGTACAACCCCTCTCTCAACCTCTAGAACCCTAGTGCTTCAACAAAATCCTGCACAAGTGCCTCTGTGTGAGTTGTATGGTCCATGCGTGCGCCCTGCATCACCCTCCACGGATCCTTTGTGTGGTTGGTAGATACAACCTCTGCTTGACCTTGGAAATGTATCGATTCTCAGTTGGAAGTCCTCCTTTGTCTCCCTGTAAAACCGTCTTCTCTCAAACCTCAGATCGATGCTCCTTCAATCGATCTCTCTCATGCATAATGCGCCCTTCTTAGCCAAGTCAATTTACCTTGTACCTTCATGAGCAAGTGAAAACCCTAATCTCATAAGGATGGAGCAATGAGATCAACTCTCCCTCACTCAATGAGATGGATGGTCTAGATTAAAAGATCCATCACTTAAATTATTTTCACTTTAACCTTAGAAAAGGTGCTCAATAAGTCAATCGAAGAATATAACACATCAACAATCCTTTTCCTAAGTTAGACTTTAGGAAAAGTTAAATTAATCATCTTGACTAATGTTTCATTGTCCTCCACCATGCTAGGGTGCTGCAATGCGTGGAATACCTTCCTTGCTACATTCTCAACACTCCCTCTTAGCGAGGAAGGGATTTTGCCTCAACTCCATCTCATCTCTGAACTTCATGAACTTTTGTTTACTCAGTGCCTTGGTGAAAATATCTTCCATTTGCTCATTAGTCTGTATGTAGTTAAGCCTCTGGGCTCCTCTCTGTACACAAGCCCGGATGAAGTGATACTTGATATCGATATGCTTGCTATGATCACGAAACAACGGATTCTCAGAGAGCTTGATGCAACTCTGATTGTCATAGTGAATCACTGTAGCCTCTAGATCTTGCCTGAACAATCCCAAGAGTAACTTCCTCAACCATAGTGCCTCACATGTTTCCAAACTAGCAACCATGTACTCTTCCTCAACAAAGCTTAATGCCACTGATCTCTGCTTCCTATTGACCATGAAACGATGCCTGATCCAATGCTGAAACAACATTCCGAAGTGCTCTTCCTGTCCTCTGCACACCCTGCCTAGTCAACATCTATAAATCCTGCTAACCTCACTCCACCACTACGCTCATACAATAACTCGTACTCCACTATACCTCTAAGGTAGCGAAGCACATGATTCACAACAATCCAATGTACTCTCGGAGGGTCCACCATGAATTGACTCAAAAAATTTACTGCAAAGCTGATATTTGGCCGAGTGTTGACCAGATACATGAGCGATCAAATCAACTGAAGATAGACAATGGAGTCTACTATCTTTGAATCTGATGTATCAATCTTCCTCCAGTTCATGACTAGAGGTATGGACATGGGCTTACAATCTGTCATCCTGAACCTATGCAAGATCTCCACTGTATACTTCCCTTGTCCCAAGAAAAAGTGCCCATCCTGCTGCTAGACCTCTAGACCAATGAAGTAATGCATCAACCCAAGGTCTTTCATCTCAAACTCAGCTTCAAGATTTTTCTTGCACTCTGCTATCAACTGCTCGTCCCTTGTTAGAAATAGGTCATCTACGTACAACACCAGTATGAGAGGTGCCTCCCCTACAAGAAAATACAGGTTCGGGTCTGCTTCGCTCCGCTGGAAACCCATCTCTCTCAAGTAGCTATCAATCCTCGAGTAGTAAGCCCGAGGTCCTTGCTTGAGCCCATATAAGGCTAGCCTCAATCTACAAACATGCGTCTCTCTGTCACCAACCTTAAACCCCTCTGGCTGCTCAACATATACTTCCTCCTCAACAACTCCATTGAGGAAGGTGGTCTTCACGTCCATCTGGTGAACACGCTAGCCTAACTCTCCCGCTAAAGAAATAACAGTCCTAATCGATGAATATCTGTCCATTGGGGTGAAGGTCTCCTCATAGTCGATTCTCTCTTGCTGTGAAAACCCCTTGGCCACAAAGTGTGCTTTGTACTTGTCCACGCTTCCATCTGCTGCATGCTTGAATTTGTAGATCCACTTGGATCCAACCACCTTCTTTCCTTCTGGCCTGGGCACCACCTCCCATACATCATTTTTCATAATGGATGCGTACTCCTCCATCATGGCCTCTTGCCACACTCCATGCTGTGCAACCTGCTCATAATTGGAAGGCTCTGCATCAATAAGCCGTGTCATTAATGCCATGTACCCAGGTCTCTTTGGTGGTTTACTTCGTTTGAAGGTTCTCTTTGATAGCCCTGCCAGTCTAGAATCACTGATTGTGGACTTATACCACTTAGGCCATGGCCTAGTGTCCTGCTCTTGTGGAATTGCATCACGCTCCTCTTCCTCATCATCTAGCTCCTGATGATCTTGTCCAACAGTCTCCCTCTCAACACTTGTACCTTGTGTCTGACTCTGTGATCCTGTGCTCTGACCTTGTGCCTCCTCAATCTTGACTCCCGAAGCCTGTCCCTACTGGTCTTGCACTGGCAAGTCTCTATACCTCCTCAATGCGTGCTCCTCCTCGAACTGTACATCCATACACACTATGATCTTCCCGCATGGTGGCACAAAGATCCTGTAGGATTTGGAAGCCTCACTATATCCAACAAGTAATCCCTTATCCGCTGTGGGTTCTAGCTTTGTCCTCTTCTTCGAAGGGATATGGCAGTAACATACCCTGCCCCAGATGCGAATATGACTCACATTCGGTTTGGTACCTATAAATACCTCCTCAGGTGTCAAGTTCACCAGAACTGTGTGGGGACTCTTGTTTTGTATGTATACATCAGTACGACTAGCCTCCAACCACAAAAACAGTGGCAAGCCCTGATCATGTATCATCGCCCGTGCTGCTCCGACTATAGTCCTGTTCTTCCTCTCAACCACTCCATTTTGCTGAGGATTGTAAGGAACCATGAGTTCCTTCTTGATCCCAGCTGCTGCGCACTAATCCACAAACTCGTTGGAGGTGTACTGGTCCAGATTATTTTCGGCACAAAATGAGAGTAGAGATATAATAAAGAAATGTACAGAGATATATCATATATCCAATAATATAACAAATATATATCAGAGATATAACCATAAACGCAGAGATACAATAATACACAATTTCTATTAATGAGCGAAATGTACAAAACTGTAGAAATACAGAGTGAAAGACTTGCTAGAATGGTGGCATCTTATCTCTGAGAAGAGATGTGACGACTATGCTCATTCGTGAGAAGATGATTGTTACAATGAGGCTCCAAAGGCCTTTTTAACATAAAAAAAATCCAAAACCCTAACCCTAGAAGATGAAAAGCCAACAGTTTTGTGGACCTCGTTTTGGGTAGTTTGGTGTATCAAGTTCCCGGGGGCGTAACTTTGACATACGATCTCCGTTTGGGGCACACGATAGCTCGTTGGAAAGGTATCGACGAGGAGCTTCATTTCGAGGGATCAATGAGAGCCTTCGACTATATTTGAGGTGCTCGATCGTGAAAAAACGTCGTTTAGGTTCTCAAAATGGCCCCAGAAGTTTGGGACTTGAAAAACTGCTAAAAATAGTAAATTGCCAACAAACTGTTTTGAGCCAGTTGGAATAGGTGGGTGGCCTCTGATATGAACCTGGATCAATCCTCCCTCCTTAGGAAGCAATGGTCTCCATTGCGTTGAGTTCCCGAGGGAGAGAGGAAAGCATTTGCTGAATCTGAATCTTGGTGAGCTGCTTGCCTTGCTGGAGAAGTTGCACTGCTTAGCTTGTTGAAGACTGTCATGAACCTGTTGCTAGCTGGGTTGAATTTGTTCAACTAGCCTGTTGTATCTTGGCTTGACTGGGTAGTGTGTAGGTACCATTGTAGGTGAAGAAACAATATCTTCTTTCTCTTTTGCAATCTGCTTCTGTTGGAAAGAAAGGTCTTGGGCCAAGGCCGCAGTGTCCTTCTATTCACCTTTTGAACAAATTGTGAAGAGGCTGAATTTTGCAGTATGAGAGATTACCTTGCGGCATTGTTTTGGTGAGACAGTAGTCGGAACTACCTCTGGTATCCTGTAAAGATGACCCCCCAGAGTAACAATGACACTACGGGGTTGAGACTCATAAATAGCATGGCACTTCCACATATATGGCTGGCCCAAAAGAACATCATAGACATACAAGGGGGGGAACATCACATAATATCTCATCCTTGAAGGGCTAGATATCCACCGATATCCACCTGGATCATGTACTCACCCCCGTTGTCAGATCTCAAAACTTGAATCTTCCTACTAGTCTGGTTCTCTAATAGAGCCTTGAACTCTTGGAACCTGTCGAAGACCTCATCCTTGGCCTTTAGGAAGTAAATCCAGGTCTTCTTGGAGTAGTCATCTATGAACAGAACAAAATATTTGAAGTCACTCACTGACTCCATGCTCATTGGACCACATACATCTGAATGAATCAAATCCAAAACTCCTTTGGATTTGTGCTTGTTTGGTGGAAATGGTCTCCGAGCATACTTTCCCATTGCACAACCCTTGCAAGGGTCATGCCTCTCTGCTGTGAACTTAGGAAATCCTATGACTGCTTGTCTCAAGTGCCCCAGCACACCAAAGTGTATGTGCGCCATCCTCCAGTGCCACAACTCACCAATGTCTGTGGTTCTATTGACCAATGCTCTCCCTGGCTGAAACTGTAGTTTGTACACCTTCTCTTCTCGAACACCAATCATCCTGTCCATCTTCTCGCTTGACCCTGTTGGCTTGACAAACACCCTTCCCTTACGGAAGGTGACCTCATACCCTTTATCCTCCAAAGTAGAGATCAGGATGAGGTTCTTTGTCAACCCCAGAACATATAGTACATCAACAAACCAGAGTGGTTTACTCGACTCCCTCTGAAACGAAACTGTGCCAACCCCTTGCACCTTGTAGCGCCTGTCATCTCCGAGCTCTATAACCAGATTCATGCCTCCCTCCTGTAGCCTAGTGAAAAACTCCTTGCGCCCTCTAATATGACAAGATGCTTTGCTGTCAACAAACCACATGTCTGAGACTGCTGCGCTAGACATACATGCTATGAAGTAAAAATCCTCCTTGAAGCTTTTGGCAAACTTATCCACTGCTGCAAAAGCTGCCATCTACGGTTGGTTCTTCTTCTTCTTCTTCGGACACTGTGAGGCAAAGTGTCCCATCTTGTGACACTGGAAACATTTAACTTTTGAGAAGTCAATATTCTTCTTTCCACCCTTCTTTTTCTTCTCCTTGCCCTTGCCTTTGCTCGCAAGAGCCAACCCTTCTTCATCCACAATGTGTGGTGAAGATGATGATCCTGACTGACCAAGTCTGATCTCCTCCTGCACAAAATCATCCCATAACCACTGCCAATTAGAGAGTTTCTCTTGAGCTACAACTCCTTGCACGAACACATCCCATAACTTCGAGAAGCCATTTAGTGCCACATGTACCAACCCAAAATCTTCAGTCTTCTCACCTACTGCTACTAGCTCATCTATGATTTGTGTAAGCCGAGTAAGATAGTGAACCACACCTTACCCTTAGCCATCTTGGTACTTCTCAATCTCTCCCGAAGCACCATCAACCTGTTTTCATTTTTACTTTGGTAAAGGTCATTCAGGGCAGCCCACATCTCCTTAGCGGAATTTTTTCCTGTGAGGTGAGGGATTATGTGATCCATTACCCCATCAAGGAGTATGCTCTTAGCCTTAGCCTCACCCTTCTTCCAAGCTACCAATAATGCTGCATATGTAGGAGCTGCAGCCTTATCATCAACATGGTCAAGGACATCATTGACATCCAAGATCATAGTAATCCTTTCCTTCCAGGTGGCAAAGTTTTGAGCACCTTGAAGCCTATCTTCCATTCTCAAGGTCATGGCCATTTCTGAAAGTGCTGCTGTGTTCAAACCCTTGCACTGCCTTTACCTAAACGTTGAAACCTTAGTGCTGCCAAAACTTGCGACTATCTTGATTTGTGCCTTGGATCTACACGATCCACTTATATCTCCAACGATCCACCTGTGATACTGCTTCTTCAACAATCCTTCTCTGATACCATGTGAAATTTTTCTAAAACCAACAAATTAACTAATTTATTTTTATTTTAACTGATTTCGCTAGGTTATTTCCACGACAAATAATTATGCACAACAACATATTAACGAGGAGCTTAACAGTAGAAGATAACAACAATCACATCACATGTACACAGATTTTTGGACAATAGTCCCTAGAAAAACCTCGGAGATAAAAACTAGTGCAATAGATTTTGAGATTTTTATTATTCAATAGGAAAATATAGAGATCTTCTTACAGAAAATCGACCTCAAAATATTGAGCCAAACCTCAGCAAAATGCCTCCAAGATGAAGTACAACCCCTCTCTCAACCTCTAGAACCCTAGCGCTTCAACAAAACCCTGCACAAGTGCCTCTACATGAGTCATACGACCCCTACATGCGCCCTGCGTCACCCTCTACGGCTCCTCTAAGTGGCTGGTAGATATAGCCTGTGCTTGACCCTGGAAATGGAATGATTCTCAGCTGGAAGTCCTCCTCTGTCTCCCTGCAAATCCTTCTTCTCTCAAACCTCAGATCGATGCTCCTTCAATCGATCTCTCTCATGCATAATGCGCCCTCCTTGGCCAAGTCGATTTCCCTTATACCCTCATGAGAAAGTGAAAACCCTAATCTCATAAGGATGGAGGGCTGAGATCAACTTTCCCTCACTCAATGAGATGGATGGTCTAGATTAAAAGATCCATCACTTAAATTATTTTCACTTTAACCATAGAAAAGGTGTTCAATAAGTCAACTGAAGAATATAACACATCAATTGTCCTTTTCCTAAGTTAGACTTTAGAAAAAGTTAAATTAATCATCTTGACTAATGTTTCATTGTCCTCCACCATGCTAGGGCATTGCAATGCGTGGAAGACCTTCCTTGCTACATTCTCAACAAACAACACAAGGGATTTGTTGTGTTGTGAACATAAGATGACAAAAACATGATAGGGTGTGTCAATGTGTATGTCTTAGGCTCTACCACTCGTTAACTCTGTTTCAGGGACATGGTGACCATCAACGTAGTTCCTTGACATTGACTATCTCCCCACCATTTTGTCCTTGCCTTCCAAGTCTTTTTCATAAGTTGTAATTGTGTTGGGTTCAACACTTGGCACATTTGTTCTCCATTACACAAGCCTATGCATGTGAGATTATAATTGCACCAATCATCTATCCTTGGCCCTTTTTGGTTTTTTCTTCTAAATCTAGTTCATGCAAAGTTGTAACCATGTGATGTTTCAATGCTCGACCTTTCTTATCTTTGCTACACAAGCCCACACATGCAAATTTATAGTCACACCAAGCTTTAGCGTTTGGCCCCCACAATCCTTGTTATGTATTCTGGCGTGTACAAATTGAACAACTTGACTCCCCATTGGTCACCACCATGTTTGTCGTCCAAGTGATGCCAGATAACACTAGGCTTCAAAGGCACTAATAGTAGTGCCTACTGCCTAGTTCTTGCTACTCAAGATTCAAGACGAACACACTATAGCTTTTTTTTTTGTCTTGGTATATTAACTATCATTCCTACTTAGCACCCATCAAAGCCACACTTATTCCACATAATTCAATCTTTTTTTTTCATTTGATTATAACAAGAAATGCTAGTAACAAAACATTGTCATGGAGCATTAAACTTGGCAATTGCACTCTGATGATGGTGGGCTTGGTTCGATGCTCCTTTGAGTTAGTGTCCTCCATGGCAAAGCGCATGCAGATCTATCACTTTCCATCCAACCAATGTGCCCAAAGTTTCGAGGTACTCCCCATGTAGGGTTTTGAGTCTCAGTACACACACATGCACACACACTCGTGCCCTATCCTATCTTGCAATCAAACCCACCCCTCTTTCTCTACACGATTCTAGTAGCATCATGTAAGTATTCAATTATTATCCTTCACCATTCTGTCAACATTCGACCTCTTCTCCCCCCCAACTTTTCTCATGCAAGGGTTCTATTCTTATAGCTATAAGGTAGGACATTTGATGTATCACTTCCAATGTGCATGACTCCCAAGTGTGATATCTATTGTACATGCTTTTTCAAGTGTTGTCTCTAATGTGCATAAGTGAAATTGTCGTTCCCAAGGTGCATGGTTGAGAAGTGTCTTTTCCAAGGTGCATGGGTGTCATATGTCATATCTTACTTACAAGTGTTTCTTTCTCATTTCCCTTCCTAAGGCTTGACAAGTGTCACTTAATGTTTACAAGTGTCTTAACCCATGTTGCATACTATCACAGATCAAGTGTGATTCTAACAAGTGTCGAGTGTCATATTAATGTCCCACACAAGAAGTGTTGCATCGAGATCATATCAAGTACAACAAGTTTCCAGACAAGTATTTACACCAGCAGGGAGGGCACATTAGTGAGAGAGTCAGGGTACCTCACTCTTGGAGTAACATTTGCTATAGTTATCCTCCATCCTCACGTTCTATTTTTAGGGAGACATTAATTGTAACCTCCCAGACTCATTATATAAGAGTATGAATTGGTTTGGGGTTGTCTTTGTGCAACTCACAACCTTTCAGATTCTATTTGGAGCACGATTGGGGTTAAGATAGGGTGCTCCCTCTTGCCCATCCTCGTTGGGATCTATATTGATGTGTTGGAGTCTTTTCTTTGTGAGCACATTCAAGATGGGGATGGGTGTCTCCTACACCATGTACTGATCTCATTTCTTATCTTTGTTGACAATTTGATCCTTTTGGCTTCTTCGCTCGAGAGACTTTAGAGACAAATTGATGACCTTTCCAGCTTTTGCAACCTTCAACAATTTGGGGTTGATCTGGGTAAAACCAAGGTCATTATTTTCAAAGCATTGAAGCATGCACTCTCCAAGTATCATATTTTCTTTCGGGGGCAAGAGATCCAGATCACTAGGACATATACCTATTTGGGAGTTCAGTTCAAAGGGCCACTATGATAGGCCTTCTAGCCTCAACTCAATAAGGGTTGTGGCTATCTTTCCATTCTTGATCAGCAGTGTTTCATAATCACTTTCAGGACATCTTGTCCAAGTTGCACCTTATGGAGACAATCATTAGACCTCTTGTTGTTTAAGCAGGACTTCAATTGGACAATTAGAGAAGACATCTATAGACACTACATTCAGGTCACCTGGATAGCACCACTGGAGGGCCTCGTCTCAAATATGGCTTTCTACTCTGAGTACTTTCTAGAGATGTGAGAGGACTTGGTCATCTGATCTTAGTTTACATGCAAACACTAGATGCATTCCCTCCTGGTCCCCCTCAAGCAGTTTTGGGTGGATTCTCATAGACTCCATACTAAAGGTGATGACCACATCCCACTATCAGATAAGATATGTTTGCAATGTCACCTAAATGAGCCAGAGACAGAAGCATTTCATTTTCTAGTGCCCCACGTACTATGAGATGCATGGGAGGTTTCACTGCTTATTTAGAGACTCATGGGACTCCCTTTCCACTTTCTTCCGCTACCCAGATCAACGCTTTCTTGCTCTTGTCATGAAAGAAGTACTTGGACAAAGATCTCAAGCTCTCCATACCCCACCCCATTTGGAGGATTTCAGGTGGATCACTTCTTACTTCTAGGTTGTTTTATTAGATCGAGCCAACAAGAGGACCCTTCATATGGATCCTCCAACGACCCTTTAGACTCCAGATTGGTACATGGCTCTTTGGACAACCACCTCCCTGAGAGGTTGACTGATCCCCACAAGACCCTTAGAAATTTTTTCTGAAGCTTTGTTCAACATTAATTTTGCATCGGCAAAAGGCAGCGTTAACAGTACCTCAGATTCTTCATTTATTTTCTGTTGTTCAACAAGAAGATCCTTGGCTTTCTGGACCTGCCAAGCCTGACATTCTTCTATAGAGTGACGTGGCCTTTGGTGGAATGTACAATTTTTCTTCTTCCTGTTGCTTGTAGAAATGGGTGTATTGGCTGTTCCTTTGGTTTGTCCATCATTGTTAGCACAGGGCTTGGTGGTTGTAGGATGAGAGGAGGAAGAAGAAGAGAAACTCTTTTTCTGAGAGGGTTGGGAGGTCTTAGTTAGCTTTGACTCTACTTTGGAAGCCAACTGAAAAGCATGCTTAGGGAAGTCACAAATTGAGTTGAATTTTTAAAGCATCTTCCAAGTCCTGTGCCTCGAAGTTTGATTGACAATCAATTCATATGTTCAATGAATTGTTGAACCATCTGGTTGGGATGCTGGTGGCGATGAGACCATGGTACAAATAGGGCATCATTGTAGCCAAGGGGACAGAATCACTTGCAAGTGATGTCCTTGGAATCATCCCATCAGGAGATAGGTGGTTGGTTGGAAGCTGCCAACTGCTGGGTGTGAGTTTTCTACAATGTGAGAGCCTACTGTTCCATGTGAACCTCAACAGTCATGATGTTATCATGGCCGGTCATGTTGGATTGAGTTTTGAAGTAGGCTTCATGACTATGGAACCATGCATCTAGTTTATTCTCATTGTGGAAGCCATCAAAGCAAAGAATGGAAATTCTGGTATCCAGCTTGAATGGCTTTTAGGCAATTGGACTGGAAGTGGGCACCATTTGGTGTTGTTGTAGATGCTTTTGCTGGGCAGTCATCATTTGTTGAAATATGTATAGCTTGTCTTGCATGAACTGTGCTTGTAACTCATTTTGTTGTTTGTTGCTTGACCAATTGGTCCATCTGCTTGGTGAGCTTTTGGCACTGTCACGATCTTTGTCTTGTCCAGGACTATTGCGACCCAAAGATTCATTCAAATTGAGGAAAACCAAATACTTCTTGACAAGCAATGCTTGTTTAACCCAAATGCATGCTTTCTAATGTGGATCCCATTTAATCAATAATAATATTAACATGATACTGAATGGTTGACATGTATTCTTTAGATTGAGATTCAATGTGGTGAGATTGGGAAGAGACTGAAACTGCCAGGGGTGACGCCATAGACAGAATAAACACAAAAAGTTGTTTCTCAAAATTGGAGATGGCCAGCAAACTTGTTTGACTATTGATCCGTCGGATCTTTTAATGACTATGGTTGAGTTTTAATTTTGCATGCGTTAATTATCCAATTGAGAAGCTTAATGAAAGAATGAGGAAAGAAGAGGAATTATGACAGCCATATACACATATGCAGATCTAAAATGAAATAATAAACAACAAACCATAACACGAGGATTGATAACGGAGTTCGGCACAACGTTGCCTACGTCTCCGGGCCTTTGTCTCTGTGGGGGAGGCTTCTTTATTTCTGTTCAAAAGCTCAAAAATACATCGCAACAGTGCCAATTGGCCACAAGACTGATCTGGTCATGTTCTTCCAGATCTCTAGAACCCTGCAAAGAAAACGACACGCAAAACGGACGTCCGGAGCTCCCAGAAATGGCCCGCAAGCGTCTTCTCCTCAATAGCTTCCCTGCATAAAAATGGCTTTGGCTTGGCTTCCCTTCAGCATAACTCTGCTCTGACTCCCTTCCATGGCCTCAAACAGGCCTGGTTTATATAGATCTGAAGTTGGTTATCCATCCCCAACTTCCTCCCAAAATTTGGGCTCCAAAAATGCCCAATATCTCCCAAAAATGGAAAAAATCAATTAAAAACAGGCATAATATCTTTTAAAAATCCCAAAACATTGGCAAAAAACCCATTTGGCAACAATAATATGGCATAAGCCCCTTTGGCTATGCGCGCGCCCCCTTGGCAGGGTCATATGGGGCCATGTGGCCGAGCGCTAGCCCCTCGGGCTATGCGTTGGCTCCTTTCCTCGCGCTCCAGCTCCTGGTCTTCGGTGGTGGTTCATAGGATCTCGGGCTAACGAACTTATCCGCGCCCAAATTAGTGGATAAGCCCCGGTCTTGTGGGATTCGCCCGGGATCCGAGGGCTAGTCCCTATCGCCAACTCCCGCCGAATCGCACCGTGCTCCCGGTTACATGGAGTGGTCACGTCAAACGACATACTGTTGTGTGTTTGCGCCAAGGGCTGGGGCTAAGCCACGGCCCTTTCCCCCGCCGAATCAAACTTTGACCAAATTCAAATAATTTTATTCCTGTATAGTTAACAAGGAACACTAGTGGCCCGGGTGGTTAGCCCGGTCTTGCCATTCCATTGCCCTGGAGGATAGGTCGGGGGTTCGACCCCGGTGAACCCATATAAATTTTGCATAAACCATCAACCAACCACAGGGTGCCATGTGGCAGCCCATGACTGGGCCACGTGGCACCTCAACAACCAATAGAAGTCTGCCACACGTCAATCGCTGAATGGTCCACGTGTCTGCCACGTACCCTGTCCAGTCACTGCCCTGTCAGCTGCTGACGTCATCCTGTGCCACGTGTCACCCATAGATTGGTCCAGCTGTCTGCCCGTACGCCACATCAGCCTGCCACGTATCGTCTTCAGGAGATGCCACGTCAGCTGTACGGCCGTACGGCCTGTACAGTCAGCATGCCACATGGCACTGTATGCACTGTACAGTCATCCCCTTTTTTTTTTTGCCTGTTTGGGTTTTCAGACAGAACGCGATAACTTTTGCATACGGAGCCCGTTTGACGAAGTAAATATATGGACGGAATCAGGAAGACGAGACGGAAGCAATGGCACTGGTTTCGTCGGATTCCGAGCACTTTCATTTTTGAGCATTTTTAAGCCCTGTCAGGGTTCTGGATCCGATTCCGGATCAACTATAGTCAAGTTCTAGTTTCAATAATTATCTTCTGTAATAATCTGTCTTGTCCAAGACTATCACCACCTAAAGATTCAAATTTCATACAGATTGAGAAAAACTATCCTACCCAACAACTGGTGTTTGTTTGACCCAAATGCATGCTTTCTTTTGTTGATCCCAACTACATGCTTTCTATAATGGATCCTAATTAATAATAACTATATTAAGATGATACTGAATGGGTAGCCTGCATTCTTTGGAACCAACAACTGCACAAACATAGTCCTGGATGGGATGCCTGCTTGAATTTGACCCTAGGTCATTCCAGTGGTAAGCACCTCCACTTACCACTAGGCCACAGTCTGACGGATGAGATTATGAGGACTAACTAAACCAAGAAGAGCTCTTACAAATTTTTAAGTAACCATACAAAACATATTCAGAGTTCGCTTCATCTGCCAACCTCTCATCAGTAACAAGCTGACTTCTTACATACAAAGCTACCATGCTAGACATGTCATATGTCTTCCGAATGTAAAGGCTTTAGAGCAATTTGCTAATAACTTGTATATTTGTGCATGTAGTGTTGTCCCCAAATCTCTCAAACATAATTCTAATAAGTTCTATACCACAATTTACACTTTGTTACTGGAGCTGACTTCGGTGTTTCTTTTGAATCAAGAGAGTGAAAATGCCAATTCTTCAATCTGTAATGAATAGGTCCATTGCATATTGCCTCTTATCTCAGGGTCCTATTATTTTTCAGGAATTTGTAAATTCCTTTTTTTCTAATTGTAGACGTGCAAATTAACCTCCATCAGGAGAATTGCACAAATTTACACTTTGAAATAGTTCTTTGGCCAGTTACCTTGCTTGTTAAATAGGCAGATTGAAATCTTGATGAACCTGGAGTTCGAGTTCAAGGAAATGCACTTTATGCCTTAACTGTATACAGGTTGATTCATTATGATCATTTTATTAGCTCTCCTTACCAAGACTGTTCTAACGATATACACGGTACAACAAGCTATGCTATATTTCACATGTGACTTGGTTTTAGTTTTAAAAGTTGAAAACTTGTACTGTATTGTTTTCTGGGTAAAACCAAGGTCATTACATACCATGTGATTTCTGTAGAACAAGATGCAACCTTTGGTATCTTCCCAAGGCTTTTCACATATACATCAAATTAATATATGTAGTTTCCAAAACTTTTGTTGGAATCTATTACAGCATTCAACTCACATACATATCTGCATAGTCCTTCAATTCGATAAATCTTCCTTCTCATCAGCATGCTCTGTTGAAAATCTTGAGCTCGACCCTGCTGTTATCAAAGGAAGAATATAACATATTATCTATATTATATGCCGTTTTGGTATGCAGGTAAGTCAGTAAATCACACAGTTTTATGATTTTTCTTTGTTTTCTATTTCCAACTCTATTTCAAAATTGCAGTGTTGTATCTTATATGAGTATTTGCTAGAGTTATATTATACTATCAGTATAAACCAAAGTTTACTGTAGTCAACATTATGCTCATTCATGAGTTTGTATCATTTTTTAACTGTTTTGTTCTTTTAGATTTTTGTCAAAATTGTGTAGCTGTCTTGAATTTTTCAGGAATGGCTTGAGGTGCTTGAGTTCAACGAACTACATGTCTTCTGGAAAGGCATATGGGGAAGGCATCTATTTCTCTACCAAGATGGATGATTCATGTTCGTATTCTTCGCCACTTTCTGGATGGTTAAATGGGAAATTGAAAGACTATGGGGTGGTGGCTATCTGTGAAATTCTCTCAGGGCAAATTCATTTTGTGAATCAGTCCTACTTGGTGATTCCTCCCAAAAATGAAAATGATGTGGCCATACGCTATTTGATTCTGTGGAACAATAAGAATAATAAAACTAGATCTGTAACAATAACTGACAACCACATGCTCTCAGGAGAGACAGATTTGCATGTACATTATAAGTTGTTAAGGAATAGATATTTGGAGGACAAGGTCAATGTAGGATTGATTCAAAGGCACCAGCAATTGGACTGAATTAAGAAAAGAAGCCCCGGCACAAAAACTTCTTAAAACAGCAAATGTTCTCTTGCTGCAAGTGACTAAACAAAAGTGACACTGCAAAAGAAAATTAATTTTGGAAAAGCTACTTTTAGCTCTACGACATGCATTTGTGGAGCATGACCAAGTGATAGAAAAAAGTGGATTTGGTTGTCACAGCAATTAAACATAGGGCTAGGTGGCTGTGTTGAAACATCGTGATAGATTCAGCACTTTTTAATATTCAGATCTCCACAGCTCTTACTGGAAGGGAAGGTCTAAGCTGAATCCTTTACCTTGAATGAATGTGCATAAGGTCAAGCCTGAACAGCATATCTGGTAGATAACAGTATGTCACTTGAAGCCATATTTCCTGTGGGTCTGATGGAACAGGATTAGAACTACGTAACTGGAACTGTTACAGCCATGAAGAAATGACTGTAATTGTAAAATCTTCTCTTTTGCTAAGCATTTATTACCAAAACAAAAACAGCTTTCAAATTGCAGAAAATTTGAAGATGTTGGAACCTGGTACTGTGATTGTATTCTGTAATCTTATATGTTACCATGTTTTGCTCACATCTATGTCAACTCACCGGAATAGAGATAGAGGCATGAGGATTGACAGTTGAGTGATGGACTACCCTTTGAACCATGTGAACTCTTGTAAAAGTTTACTATTATAATTGACATTATGAGAAGAAAAAAATCTATAAAGCCAATTTTCATTCCCTCCGAATATCACAGTGATTACTGATTTTCACAATTCTGGCACTTCTCACTTGAAAATTCTTGTTTGAAGAGTTGCTGTTAGCCATAGAAAAAGGTCCATTTCACAATTTTTTATTTTTTATTTTATTTAAATATGTCTGGAGGAATCAGCAACTAGTTGGGCACGTGCTCTTGTTACACATGGCCGTGTTATCCAACTGCTACCACTATAACCTCCAGGTGTGCCCACGAGGCCCCATACGCGGCACACATTGTAAGTCGGGGGGAGTTGAACTCAAAACCTCATGGAACTTCATTTTCACGGCACTTGCCAATTGAGCTGCCCCCCCCC
>ML777182.1:161696-214139 GCA_009831015.1 Picea engelmannii
AGTGCATCTTATATGTACATTCCAAAGGATCATAGTAGTTCTAAAATTGTTGATACATGATAAAGATGCATGTTACTAGAACGTGATGCACAATTGAAGGCATATCAACTATCAGATCGAGAAGATTAGAAACATGTAAGGAAGCATAGTTTAATACTATATAGAGACAAATATTTCTTATCTGATACATCGTTTTTCTTACTTAATTATGCCTCACTATAGAGGCAACTTTTGAGCTTATTGAGACTTTGGACACCTTGCTTATGCTTATAATTTATTAGTTAATATGTATTTGTTGCTTAAACTTATTTTATTGATTTATGATGAATATGATATATCACATGATGTTTTCTCCATGAAATAAATAATGAGTAATTGAGATGTTGAAATTCTTTGTAGTTTAGTGTTTGTTGAAAACAAATTTGTTACTTATTGTTTTGAAAAGTTCTTCTTTGCTATGAAATTTTTTGTGATGTTCCTTGACATGATGTGGCTCCAAGAATGCCATTTTTTTTTTTTGAAGGGGGAGGAGATGTAACATTCACATTTCACGAGCCTTTATTTGATGTTTATACCTTAAATGATTAAGGGTTTTTTCACATTAGTAGTGCTTTTACTTGAAAATGACGATTTACATAATTCCTAGATATACTGATTAAATATTCATGTTGATATTATGGGATTGGTTCTAATAGTGTACTTGCAGGAATACTGAGCCACATTTGTTTGATATATTCTTAGGGCTTGCATTGACATTAGTCAAATGACAGGAGCAACCCGAATGGTGTTTATTATATATTTTTATATGGAAACTGATTATTGATATGCAAGTATATTGAGTTACCTTTGAGTGATCGATTTGTGACACCCACACTAACATTAGTAAAATGTTGGAAACAATGTGAATGGTATTTTGTTGTTGTGGATATTGATCTTCTGAAAAAGGGACATCATGCTCAAACTGAGATGTTCATGCCTATGTAGACCCTATATTACTCTAAGAGAGGACTTTGGGCGGGTTAACTATGGAAAGTCAATTATTTAATGTAAATTACACTTTAGGAATTTTATTCATAAGGGCTAGCGGTATGACCTAGAGGATGGTTTACTATAGAAGTAGTCCTCATGTATCTCACCTTAACTACCTAACATTCTATCTTAGGTATCTCCTATTTGGATGAGGGGGTTCTTCTTTTTGGGATGAGAGTATTGAAAATGGTGCTAATTATTCTTAGGTATTATTTTAGTGTGTGATTTTTAGTTCCTTGGGATTTGGTGTTGACTTGAATGAAAATCCTTATATTTTCTTTGTGAGTGTGGAAGGAAAGGGGCAGTATTTTTGTCAGATTTTGGGACAAATTATGCATTGTCATTGTAGTTATGGATTGGTGCACTGATGAAGGGGGAAGAACAATAGTCTTGTGGGGAAAGGGCACAACCTTGATTTGGTTATTGAATTTGGAAGCATAATATCCTTGTGGGGAGAGTGCTAAGGTCATATCACACAATAACATTGTGGGGAGAGTGTTGATACAATAACCAATATTCTTTATCTAGTAGTTGTGGGCTATTGGTCTTTGTGCATGTCCTATTTCTGGACTTGTCCCTGGTTGTTTATATTGGTATCCTTTTATTAGTTGTGAAAGTGAATCCTTACTCATAGGTTTTGAGCTTGAAGCCCCTGCAACAAGCATGTACTTTCAACATCTTTGGTTCTATGTTGGTTTGAACGAAGAGCACTTAGAAGAGAATTTTCCCCAACATCGATTAGAGATATATTGAGAATGAAAGATCATTTTTCACCGAGGGGACTTCTACAACCAAGGCCGAAAAGATAAATTTTATCTTTTTTGTGTTTAACTTCCTTTGTTTTTGAATGACTACTCAACTATTAAAAATCTAGACTACTTAAGTTAATAATCTCTTTCTTTATTCTCTACTTATGAAGATAATGAAATTATGGTTTTGTTTAAGTTTTGTATTAGAGAAAGGCCCTTTGTAGCAAACCCACAATGATTTTGTTGGATTGTGCTATGAAAAGTGGTATCAAAGCCCAAGTTTCAACCCTAAGGGTTCAATTCCCTTCACAAAGAAGCTCTAGAAAATAATTTATAACAACATATTTATTACAGCCCTAAATTTTCCCATTTACTTTCTTCTTAGATTTTTAAATCACTTAACAAATATGCTAACTGTTCATGACAAATAAACATACCAAATAGCCCTAGAAACTACTCATTAAAATGCGAAACACAAGTCTTATTTTTAGATATTAAATGCCTAATATTTGGATAGAAAAGGTACACTTTGAATTACAACATAATGAATATAAAAGTACATACCATTACTTGATCACAAGATGGTAAAACAAGTCCTATTTTCTTATCATGACCTAAGTCACTCCGATTATGTTCAAACCCTAGCTAGGGAATCCACCATAAAAAAAACCCTAACCAACAATCATGGCCTAGAAATGCATCAAACCAAGCTACTCCTCAATGCCCCAAGGCCCAACACCAAGCTAGCATTGATGCCAACAAGACCACACTTTATCTTCCACTTGCATCACAAAAGTATTCTAGGATATTCTCCAAGCTTGCATCAAACAAGCTCTTAGTCTTCTTTACTCCTTTAGTGCTCATGTCTTACTCCAAAGTTTACGTTATTCAAACCTTAGGTCTTCTTGCATCACACATGTAATGAGTCTCCTGGACAAACCCTAACACTACCCTTCCAAGATTCTTGTCCATCCTAGGGTTTGCATCCCATAAACCCTAGGTATTCTTCTCGTGCATCACACAAACACCAAGAATTCTAGACAATGTTACAATGAGATACCAAGAGTACACCAACATAAGCTCTAAGTATTGTTCAAGCTAAGCATCACACGAAATTCCAAGACTCCTATACTCCTCTAATGATCCATATTCTTGCTCTAAGGTTTACATTGCATAAACCATAGGTCTTTTTCTCTTTCATTACATAAGAGATAAGAACCAAGATCATTCCTAGAGCTAACATTCATCTTCATGTATCCTCTAGGGTTTATGTCTTAAACCCTAGGCCTTTCTTGCTATAAGTCTTCTCCAAGACAAAAGAAAATATAATAATGAGTATATCAATAGAGTAAGAACAAAAATTCTCTCGTCCATTTATATAGAACAGGTGAGGGAGGTCAACATAAAACATAGACTAAGTCCACACAAGTATTCCTAGACCTAATTCAATAAAGTAACCCCACATTGAGTGCTCTACAATACAAGGTTGAAAAGTGAAACACACTAGGTTTTTTCCCAACCCCAAGGTGGTTCAACCTACAAGTATAAAACCCCTTTCATCCCAACACCCTTCCTTTAATATGGTGCACTATCGAATGCATTGTTAACCCAATGCTCTCTTTTACATGATTTTCCATTCCCCAAGTGTCCTCATGCAAGGTGATCCTCCTCTATTTGTGTGCCAAATTTCCTCTTATTCCCAACACCTCTAAACATGTGTGCCAAGGTATTTACTTTCTCCAATGCCTCTCCTCAACTATGTTTGGGTCCACAACCAACGTCCATGAAGTATGCTCCCCAACCTAATCATCCTCAAGTCAAGTATCCAACCTTCAAGATGTATTTCATGTGGTCTCATGCTCTCAAGGATAAGTTCCCTTCTCCAAGTTGCTAGCGCTCTTCCTCCTAAGTGGGTATCTCTCATAATCAAGTAATTGAATCCCCCATTGTGTGCACCCATTGGGTTAGTCATCATGCCACATAGGATTAAAAATTCCTAGGGTAAGTGCACTATGATACCACTCTATTAAAGGTTAAGAACCCACTAAAATAGAGCCATCCATACATTGCCCATCTAGCATCACGAAGGGACTATGTGACCTACACTCTCCCAACTAAGTGAAAACACTTTTGGAATAACCCCAAATGCTAATACTCCCTATTTACAAGAAATGCATTGTCTGTAACACTAGTTAACTCCCTATGATTCTACAACTTGTAAATCCTATGCCTCCACCATGATGGAAGAATACTCCTCCATCATGACATCAACACCATATTTACTATACAAGCATGCATGAGATCCATTGTCAAAAGTATAGGTATGCACTCATCATCATCTAAGTAATCACTATGCACAAAGTTGTGTCTCTCTCTAAGCAACCAACCAAGTAATTTATAAGTCAACCTCCAAATGGTGATCATGCAAGGAGAAAAAAATTAAAGCAACTTGGTTTACACTGTCAAACCAAGATCTTCCTCTTCATATTGTACTTTTCCTCTTAAAATAGGGGTTCCAAAGAACAATGAACTTCTATTAAAATAAAGGAACATAACCCTAGATCACTGCTTCTTGTTGATTTTTGAAATCACTTTAGACTAAGGAAGACATCAGTAATAACCTATCAAAACTTCAACATCATGGGAAAAAATGTTTTGGAACCACATCAAGAGTTTTTCTATACATCCTATAAAGATAGTGACATCTCCAAACAAGACCAAGGAAAGAGGATCAAATCTATCAAAAACACATGATAAAAATCTACATACATATTATCTCATCGATCATGAAATACCAAACTTGTCGTAAAAGTAACAACAACCCATAAAGGGTTATCATCAAATTGTGAAGATGAGAATCCTGCTCATGCAACTCATAAATTATAGCAATTAAAGAAGCAACCTCTATAAGGTTACCTTCCTCTTTCTGAGCGAATCCTTAAGCAAGAGTAACATCAATATTAACTCCCTCTTCCTGAGAAAATCCAACAACCCTGTCATTAGTACTCATCACTATTCTCATTAGTTGTAAGCTTGGAATCAATCACTGATTCCACCACCGTATGTTTTGAACCTATCTCCAATTTTGTCTTCCACAACCTTCTACAATTCCATAGACTATGTTGAGGAAAATGTATGAGGAACCTTACTCAAGAATTTTCAGATCTTGCTGGGCTAAGAAAAGATAGTTGGGAATGTTACCCGAGGTTTAGAGCCTTAAAATAAAATAAAAAAACAATCACTTAATCCACAGGTATTAACTATGAGAGACCAACGCTGGTTTTATATGTAACTGTGCAAAAGAAATAAAATAAGCAAGAAATTACATAATTGTGTACATGGATAAGAGACCAGGATAAAAGAAAAATATGAAACAAATCATCAAAATACACATGTGAGATTGAAATAAAAAATCTGATTATTATATTGATTTCATTCTGAGATACAAAGTTGAATTCTTTTTACAAACCCCTGTGAGGATAGGGACCAAAGTCATATTTAGAAGCCTCCGATGGTAACCATACAAAAAGATTCTGACAACAAAAGAAAACTGAAGCTAAATATATGGATCAACTTGACACAAAATTATGTCACTTGACTCTACAAAATATTCTTTATCAGTCATGAAATTTAATCCATAAAAAAACAAGAACACATAGACTGCCAAAGATAAATCATACACCTTTAAAGACAAGCTGTTGGAAAATATGATTCAGTTTTGAATCTTGCTGCCTTCAATAAGACCCTGTTGTCATCAAGATGGTTAAGCCTTCAAGTAAAATCAGAATGAATGAAGAATGGAAGTATCTCACAAGTACAGAGCAAACCTTTATACCAGAAGTTCTCCTTCTATTCTCTCTCCCTCTTGTCTCTTCATTTGATTGAGATTTTATTCTTTCTCAATAATTTATGGTAGTTCAACTACCTTACTTTTGTTAAGCTTAATTAGCTTAACTAATTTGTTGAGACAAATAGTTAATAATATATAAATAAGGGTCTATTAATAATATATAAATAAGGGTGTATTAAATAATAACTAAATAGGTGGAACCACTTGTCACTCCAATTTTCATTTATTTAATAATCATCAAAACATGAAGTATAAAACCCCAAATATTAAATTCAAATATCCGCCTTGTAACTCCCATCCTCATATTAATAATCAAATATTTTAATATCAACAAAATAGAACATGACTATATCCAAAATTAGCATTATATCCATGCTGTCCAAAATTTTGTCATAAATATGTATTTGCTGTCCAAAATACTGTCATATCAAATAAAAAGACTGTTCTCAAAATTAAAAAAAACATTAATAGGAGTAAAAACCATATTTGTTGTGAGAGACATTTTTCCTCTTTCCACTATTGCTTTCTCTTGATGCCTTTTCTGATTTATCCTGTGCAACATCCTTCAACTAATGGGAACCTTGTGGGTGGATTGCACTGATGACATGGGAAAAAAACATCCTTGAAGTGGAGATGAGAGGATATTGATTCAGAGGAGTCTTTAGAAGACTTGGAGGGAATATCCACCTCTTTTCCTTTATCTAATTTTGGATCGGGGATGTCAGAGTTTAATCTTTTGCTTGCATGAGAAGACTATACTGGTGAGACAACACGATCAACTTGGGCATTTGGGTTGATTGGCTATGGAGGAGGGGGTAATGGAAATGACACAGTAGGACAACCATGGTGATGAGCTACAGGATTATAAACAATTTCTTGCCAACCATCATTGGTAGGTGGTTCTGGATGCATAGACACATGAGGGGGAACATGAATACCGAAGAAATTTTGTCATGGTTGGAAAGGAGGCCTCTTAGGTATAGGTTGTAGAATTCCTTGGCAAACTAGAGTAAAGAACCCAACTTGGAAAAGTTGATTTATTTCTTTCGGATAAACGTCAAAATGTATCAAAAATCGTGGCTTTCTATGGCCTCTTTGCCAATTATTTCTTCTACCTCTATTTGCACCTCTTCCATTGATGCCTCTGCTAAATAAACTCATCCTGAAGAAATAGTCCAATCATGTTTTGAAAAAATATTAGCAATCCATGCATCAACACCCTACCTAAATAGAATAAAAAATTTGGCTCTATCATTCACAACAGAAGCACATGCAATCCATCCATCCATCATACTTTGAAACTCAATAATCAATTTCAATTTGAACAGGGAGTGATAGGGATACTGGGAAGATGGGGGGTTTTGTAATGAGTGAAACATGGTAGCATGGACGGGAACCAACCAACAAATACTGTTCAAGAAAATGCAGAGGTAACTTCTTTACAAAAAAAACTATCCATATCCAAACTTTCAACACCAATCATCATCTAGTCCCTTTCTTTTCCTTTAAAAAAAAAATGAAATTCATATTAACAGAACATGGTATGTTGTAAATGTATTTGGGAAGACGGTGGGCATATAATGAGCAGAAAGTGATATAATGGATGGAATGAGACAATTACTGTTCTATTACATGAAATAATATTTATTGAAAAACCGACATTGCCATCATTTGCCAAAAACCTTTCTCTTTTATCAATTCAAATCCAAGACACGACATTTTTTACAGTGTTCAATATAAAACCCCGGGGAAATTTTAGGACTGTCAAACTTTACACTTTTCATTTCCCCTTTTTCCTTTTCCATTAGCAGAACGTTTTATGAGAGACTGTTAACAAAGTTAATTGGAAACAATTATAACCATATTGCCTCAAGCTAGCAGGTGAGGCTGAGAAAACAACCATAAAACCATCGACCAAAACTTATACGAGAACCCCAATGCTTTCTACATAAACAAACTGGGTTTGAAACCTCAATGTGAAATTGGTGGTCATCGTTTTATTTTTATTTTTATTAAATCATATAACTTCAAAATCGACCAAACCCCCATAGATAAATAACAAACGATCCAAGAATTCATGGATATAACCAATCCTTCCCACTGTCGGGTCATCACCATAACAATCATCAAGACCAAAGTTCGAATTTAACTGCCATATATCAGATAAAAATCCGAGGTCTGGGCAAACATAAGGGTGAAATATTAATAAGGGGTTTGCAAAACAAAGAAACCATTTCTTTCCACAACAAACTTTCCACAGACCTCCCATGGTGGAAGCAAGGAAAATACGCAGGTCTCACATATATTCACAAACAACAAAATGATAATTCGAAAAATATGCAAGTCTTCCAAGGACTGGGTAGAGGGTATGGAATTACATAGTAATCACAAAAAACAGTTTCTCTCTTTATTTCATAGAGAAAACCCTTCAAAATTTAATCACACGAAATGAGTGCAACCGAATGTATTCGCCATAATCGTTTTCCAACATCACACCATAATAAACAACATTCATTCTGGGCACAACACAACCACATACTTCAAACAGAATGGAATGTCAATCATCATTCCCAGCTTGAAACATTTAAATGCCAACATGAGGAAACTCCATTTAAATGTAATTTTCACAACCATAATACCCACATACATCCATCATAATCTTCGGAAAGAAAACACACTCTGTAAACAAATATAAGAGCCAACATCATATTTTATTCGAAACAGAGCTATAGTTCATGAATGGAGAGGTAAGAGCCAACATACTTGTAAGGAGAATGCCAAAAAGCCAACGAGCACGACTACTCTTTCAAAGGCCGAGAATAATGGAGTAAACACTAGCCAAAGTAACCAACACAAGCGCAAAAAAAGTGAAGGTGGCGTTCTCTAGGTAGGGTAAGAACGACGTGTAGTAATTGCACGCCACTTCCCACATTAATTGTCACCCACCACAACCAAGTATGGAGCGCACCCAATATTCCATGCATTTTTCCATAAAATACATAGTTAACCATGTGTGCCACCAAACATATCAATTGTAATTCAAAATTGAATCGGTCCCCCTCCACATTAATCTCATAAGTACTATATGTATGTTCAACACTTAGCACCAAAACATGTTCCACATTTCTTACTAATGGAGGGTTTCCATTCCATAAAAGCTATCAATTGTCCACAACATATATCAAGTATACCATAAGTGAAATACACCATAACTATATGCCAAAATATATGTGTAGCAATAATGAACCAAGATGCTTATCAAAACAAACATTTTCCTCCTCTTTTTCTTTTCAAATCAAATTGCCAACACACCCATCATTCATCCATTTCAAATGGAAACCGACTTGAATTTTTGGGTTTATTCTCAAACTGTAGAATCATTTTTTCAAGGTAGTCATGAGCACAAAAATAAGAGAATCACTCTTTCATCATTATTCACATAAGGGGGTCCCACCTATTTATTATATTATTAGATATGTATAAGTAAAAAGGCATTGCAACCCATTTGTAGGCATGTATTCCATGTTGCAATTTTGGGCGTCAACAAACTTCTTTTATCTACCAGGGTGAATCCAAATCCGAATGGTCCTTTATCGTCCTAGGGTTTTCCCCAAACAATAACACTCCAAGATAAGACAACACAGTATAACCATATATGAAAATAGAACATGGAATATCAACTCTCTAAGATCACATAAAAATTACAATCTATACACAATATAAATGCACAATATGACCTACTAATATTCGTCGATAGATTAGCATCACACTAGCTATGACATCTACGATCAATCTATAAACAAGTACAATGTATGATATTTACAACCAATACTATCCCTAAGGGACAATGTTGCAAGATCCCTCTAATATGTAACAATCACTAAAACTAAACAAGGTCTCTATTCCTATAAACCTTGATTCACAATTCAACAAAAATAGATTAACCAATAATCATCAATCTATCACAGAATGAATCAACCCCTCCCAGGATCCAAAAATAAACAAAACAATCAAATGGTTAAGCATGCTCTGTCATAGACATCAATCCATTGCAAACACTGATATCCACTAGAAAAAATCAACCACCTATCATAGGTCCTCCCAGGCATCACACCTTCTGAAAATAAATCACATACCAGTGATCAATGAAGTAGATCATCCACATATCATAGGTGAAACACACTCTCATCACAAGATCTCAACCCATTAAAACATTCATGAGTTCAAGTTCTAATCTGAAGCACACTACGGTTTCACCACCCACCAACTTGTCCTAGGTTCAACACCTAAAATATTTGAACTTCAAATCAACAAGAACAAAATCTTAGTCCAATAGGCTCTAATACCATCTAGAAATTTTGATTATCTGTGCTTAAGACAAGTTCATAATTTTTTCCTCAATACTTGAGGCTCCTTGGATTTGTCTTTGTGAACTTTCAACCTTATGGATAAATCTGAAATATTAATTACAACATATATATCACTAATATCCAACCAAAATCACTAGGAAACCCAAGAAAAAAACACGGAAACAATCAACTTCAAGGGGAGAAGTTTCAAATCCCTAGGGGCTTGATCCCCTTAGCAAATCATATCTAGAAAATACTTTATAATGATATATTTTCCACAACATAAATCTACACATTTATTTTATTCTTATCTTTTTAAACCACTTAATAAATCTACTAGATTTTCATGAGAAGCCAACATACCGAACAACCATAGAACTACTCATTAACATGAGAAACATAAGCTTAATTTTGAGATTTGCAATGCACAATATTTGGAAAATAAAGGTTAATTTTATATTACAACATAATGAAGATATAATAACATACCATCAACTCATCTCACGCTGGTACAACAAATCCTCTTTTCTTATCACAACCTAGGACACTCTAATTGTGTCCAAACTCTTTCTAGGGAATCCACCAATGAAAACAAACCTTAACCAACAATCATGGACTATAAATGAAACACACCAAGATAATCCTAGCCACTCCAAAGGATAAAAAACAAGCTAGCATTGACACCAACAAGTCCACCCTTGATCTCCCACTTGCATCACACAAGTGTTTTAGGAGATTCTCCAAGCTTGAATAACACAATCTCTCTGTCTTCTTCACTCTAATGATCATGTCTTAGTCTATGGTTTACATTAATCAAACCCTAGGCCTTATTGCATCACACATGTACAAAGGCTCCAATATAAACCCTACCACTAGCCTTCCAAACTTGTTATCCATCCTAGCGTTTTCATCCCACAAATCCTAGGTCTTCATCTCTTGAATCACACAATCACCAATATTTTTAGACAATGTTACAATGGTCCAATATCAAGAATACAAAAACATAAGCTCAAAATATTCTTCAAGATAATAATCACACCAAGCTCCAAGAATCCTCTACTCTTTGGGTTCAACACCCCTATACCTTGAAGATGGCGTGATATCCAACAAGATATTATCCGAATCCTTTTTTTTAAAATGTCGGGCCATTCTCCAAGTATCCTCATGCAGGGTGCTCCTCCTTTAGTTGTGTGCCATATGTCCTTTTGTGATCAACACTCCTCAACATGTGTGCTCATATATTTACTTGCTTCAATGCATATTCTCAACATGCTTTTGGGTCCACAACTCCATGAAGTATGATCCTTAACCCAAGGATCCTTAATTCAAACATCCAACCTACAAGGGGTATATCACATGCTCCAATGCTCTTAGGGATAAGTTTCCTACTCCAAGTGCCTAATATTCATCCTCCTAGGTAGGTACCTATCCTAATCAAGAAAACAACTCGCCTGTTGTGGGAACCTAATGGGTTAGTAATCCTACATAGGATAACAACCTCCTAGGTAAGTGCATTATGATAACACTCTATCCAAGTTCAAGCATACACTTAAACTAAGCCATCCATATCTCTATCAAGCATCACCAAGCTACTAGGAAACGTAACATTCTCCTATCTAGGTGAAAACACTTTTGAAGTAACCCTAAAAACTAACATCTACCACATGGATAGTCGGTCCACAAGGTAACATTGATCCATTCCAAGGAATGGTGTCCATTATAGTGTCATAAAAACTCTCTCATGCTTACGAGAAGAAGAGGTAAACTATCGATGGACATGGGTGTAAGTCTTATACACCATTTTGTCCCACTTTGCTAAGTGTCGTAAGTGTCGCACTTCACTTTGCTAAGTGTCGTAAATGTCACACTTCACTATGCTCAGTTTTGCAAGTGTCGCAAATTCCATGGTACATTCTACTAAGTGTTGTACCTTATTTTTCACACTTTTCCTAAGTGTTTCCACCTCAACACCATGCAAGAATGATCCATTACATCCCCTTTAGCATCAAGAAGAAGAGGACACCTTTAAAACCCTGCAAATATGACCTTTTCCACTCATTCTTGGATCTGTTTGACCATGGAAGCCCCATTTCCATGCAGGGGGGTGTCCATACTATTTTTATAATGCTAGGGGGGTATCCTGGATGCCCTGTACACCTCTCTGGGGGAGTGTCCAGGTAGATTCAATCAAAATAAATGAATCTAGGGGGAATCTTTGAGGAATTTATGGATGGTTCTGGTTTTTTTTTCTTGTTTTCATCAAGATATGATTCAAGCCTCCTTCTATCCTATCTCGAGAGCATGTCTATTGGGAGATATTTTATCTCTTTTTTGGTCTCATCAGACTATTTATGAAAAAGGAACATTCCAGTCAAAGTAAATTAGAAAGCATGTCCGTTGAGCGATAATTTATCTCTTTTTCGGTCTCATCAGACTATTTACGAAAAAGGAACACTCTAGTCAAGCATGATTACAAGATTTCTCCTAGGTATCGTTTTATACTTTTTTGGGCCTTGGAGACTAATTTCACAAAAAATTCCATTTGGAGTCTTCTTTCTAAATATTTTCAGACTCTCAAAATATGAAAAGACCATCGAGTTTTCTTTCCTTGGACTCATAAAATATACATAAGGACCCATATTGGACCAAAATCTTCCTTATTCAAGTTCTTTAAATATGTGAAGATGGCACTCATATAAGATGAACTTATACTGAGCATATATTGTCCTCCTCAAGCTCGCTAAAAAACAAAGAGGTACTCACTTATCTGGGTGGGGGAGAAATCAGAGAAGTGGGTCAAGTCTTTCATTTATGGCATCTTGATGTTTCCCTTGGACATGGAACTTTTTTGAATCCCATATGTCGTCATACTCTTTTGACTCTTTAGAAGAGAACCCTTGGTTGTTTTCCCATTCCATGCATCATCATACTCTTTCGACTCCTTCGAAGAATTCCATTGGTTGTCGTCACATCATCATACTTGGTTTCCATGCCTTCTTGAGTCAATGTTGCCAAGTCATTCATTGTGCCACCATATGTTCAAGGGAATTCAACCTTTGCATTTTCATCCCCGTGTCAGTTCACCATCATTTTATCTATCACTATCCTTATTTGTTTCGTGTTGATGATGGGGGATACATCACAACCCTCCTTCGATGAGTCTATTTCTGTCGACGTCAGCACATTATCCATAAATTAGACATAGAAATCAATTAGTACCTTGGAACTTGCATGCCTTAATGATAGGTTTCCTTGCTTTTGACAGTGGGTCTACATCATTCACCCTTGATCGATCTATTCCATGAGTTTTCGACTTCAGCTCATTTATTCACATTCACTGGAATGTACTTAGGGTACCTTAGGAGTCATTGTCATCATTAGTGATTTTCCTCGTGCTTGTTAATGGTATACTTTATTCACTAATAATCAAGTGGTTTCTACCATGTTTGACGTCAATAAATCTATTCACATGGCTATATTCATACTATTCGAGAACAAGATTGAAGACCCTCGGGGGGACTTTTCAGTAAACATTCATTATTGTTATCTTCCTTCTCCAGGATGCGATGGAAATTATGAATTTTTTATATCTACAGTGACATAGATCCACATTGTATTGGTCTATGGATTTGTTTCGTCATATTGTAGCTCCACTATGTACAATATCGTGGCTACATTTTGATCGAGTCGTGGAGATATGGATCCACATTGTATGTTCGGTAGCCATATCCTTAGTCAGTACTTTCATTGATCTGAAGTGTATTGGTCGACGTCCATGGTTCGAGTCATATTATTCTGAGTATGGGTATGCCTACCTTGGGGATGATATATGTATACTGATGGATGTTTGCTTGCTTTTTTGACAGGTCTTCTAACTCTAGTCCCTTGATTCCACATTATTACAAAGTGTTTTGGCCATCATTTTTCTCCTCTGATCTCACACTTTGGGGGGCATATGTTATACACCATTTTGTCCCACTTTTCTAAGTGTCATAAGTGTCACACTTAAATTTTCTAAGTGTTGCACTTCAATTTGACAAGTGTCGTAAGTGTCACACTTCACTCTACTCACTGTCACAAGTGTCGCAAATTCCATAGTACATTATACTAAGTGTCGTACCTTATTTGTAACACTTTTCCTAAGTTTTTCCACCTCAACACAATGAAAGAATGATCCATTACATCCCCTTGAGAATCAAGAAAAAGAAGACACCTTTAAAACCCTGCAAATCTGACCTTTTCCACTTAGTCCTCACTCTGTTTGACCATGAAACCCCCTTTTTTGTTGGAATACTGAGAGTGGGGGGGGGGTGAATCAATATTACCCTTTTTCAACAATTAGCAGTTACTTTTATATTTTGTTAATTACCATAATATATCAACAATTCACTTGTTTGTAAAATCAATTATATAAATATAATTAATAGGAATTACAAGGGTTTTTATGAAGAATAGTGAAGGACACCAATTCTTTTTAGAGCACCAACTCTAGGAGACACCAATCCTTTTTAGAGCACCAACTCTAGGAGACACCAATCCCCTTTTTTTTCAAGGCACCAACCCTAGGAAGAACCAACTCCCTTGTCTTTAGGGAACCAACCCTAGGACACACCAACTCCCTTTTCTTTAGGGAACCAACCCTAGGAAGCACCAACTCCCTTATATTTAGGGAACCAACCCTAGGAAGCACTAAATCCCTTAACTTTAGGGCACCAACCCCAGGAAGAACCAACTCCCTTAATTTACACTTTACTTAGTAAAGGATATGAATCCTTCCGTTCTCCTCCCTTACACCCTCACTTCATAAGAATCATTAGTTCTTCTTCTTGGATTCCGCTACTATTTTGATCTTCTGATCTGGATTACAGAGACACATTGTTATCACTATTCTTTCTCATTTATATACTCTTTTAAATAGTATGAGCTATGAAGCATTGTGTCCCTTTGTTTGGACCACCGCACCTCTTCATTTAAATTAACAATAATATCTGTTATTATTCAAACATTATTGTGAAGACTTTTAATTTAGTGAGTGTACTTTTCATAAATCGATCATAGGTATGGATTGATTTCTCTCAACTCGATTCCATGTCTCTGCAAATATTACATAAATCAAATCCTCCTGAGGCGCTTCCTTCAAACCATTTACATGTGAGTACATGCACAAGACCATTGGATTATTAATTAAGTGATGTACCCAACGCCTCATGGATTATGTGTTTGTAACCCATGACTAGGGGTTGGAACCTAGTCCTCTGGTACTTCGACCTTCGGGTGATTTCTCTTTCATCCAAACTTCTGGAGTTTCAACTCTCCGAAGTGGTTACCTCTCACAAGGGTTGATCCGATGGTTGGCATGTTTCCTGCAACCAAATCAATGGTCTAGATTTGATCCTTAATTATACTTCCACCACTTAATCCAAAAACTATGACTTAATCAAACATTGATATGGATAGCCATTATTTACTTCGGGACTTAGGGACTTCCAGCCTTTGCAATATTTCAATCTTATGGAGTACATTTCACAAAAGTAGATCAGATGATTGATATTTGTTCTTCCGTAGATGGACGATCCTGGCTTGTCCAGAGGTTTCAAATAGATCGATGACCATGACTTGATTTGCAGTTGAGTGGATAGTTCTTGTTCACTTTGAGAATTCGACGCTTCCAACTTCTGCATTCTTTCAACCTTCCAGAGTTACATTTTTCCGAAGTAGATTGGACGGTTGATATTATCTCTTCTGTAGATGGACGATACTGGCTTGTCCATTGGTTTTAAAAAAATTGATGACCATGACTTGATCTTCCGTTGAGTGGATGATTCTCGTTCACTTCGGGAGTTTGGAGGTCCGGGTAATTACTGTTCCAATTTCCACCAGAGTTGGTTAGCGCCGAAGTGGTCAACATGGGAGTGCTTATGTCATGTTTTGATCTAATCATCATGTGAGAATATGGAGGATATTAGATCAACAATTTACATTAAATTCATCCTTTGACAATTCAAGTAGTTTCTGGTTTCCCTTGAAGGACAAACTCCTGGAGTGACGTAACTTGCTGATGTCACTGCTGACTTGGCACTGGTCGAGTGGCTTCCACGTGTCACCTAGATTAATGACTTATGTAACCTAAAGTGCCAATTGGACCTAGAAACTTGTCACCATCTGATTGCACCATGTGTCCTTGCTAACATGGTATGATGACATGGATCTCCTGATGTGGCACATGTCCTCCTCTTGGATTTAACAATTGCAACTTCATCTGAATCCTTGATCCAATGATTATGATCAGTTCATTTCAGACTTCGGGACTTTGGGTTATATGCTCCCATTTCCAAAATCTCCCGAAGTGAGATTCGTCGAATAAACCTCGAGCATATTAACTTAATATAACGATCCTTCTTTAACACGAACAACCTAACATGATCCAATGGTTGTCGGGATTTCAACTATTTTGGGATCTCATGAATCTTTGATCCAACGGTTGAGATCAGTTCATTTTGGCCTTCAAGACTTTGGTTTATACGCTCCCATTTCCTAAATATCTTGAAGTGAGATTTTCTGACTAAACCTTGAGCATATTGACTTCATCTAATGATCCTTCTTTGACGTGAACAACCTAACATGATCCAACGATTTTTGTGATTTCAACTATTTCAAGATCTCGTGAGTCCTTTATCCAACGACTGTGATTAGTTCTAGATCAATGGTCTAGATTCATTTTGGCATTCAAGACTTTGGGTTATTCGTTCCCAATTATCAATTCTCTGAAGTGAGATTCCCTGAAAAAACTTTGAGAAACTTGACTTCATCTGACGATCCATCTTATTAACAGTCAATATAACTCCCGAAATAAATTTCGCCGGAGTGCATTTTAGCACTTTCTGATTTGATATATTTTCATAATTCCAGGAGCTATGACTCTGGGCTTAGGCACAAAGGAGCCCCACTCTTCGGGTATTCAACTATTCATGACTTCGGAGCTCCGGGGTTCCAGGGTAGTGGCATCGATGCCAACCATATATCTATTGGCAGGTGACAATCGACAATCGATGTCTATTTCAGAACCGAAACTTGCGTGATTATTAACTTCAACCCTTGCATCCCACAATGGATCCCCACTGTTGATCTTCCCTAACTGAGATCCGATGGTCAGGAATTAATCAGATGTTGATCCGAAGCCTTTAGTATAACTCCTAGATCTGACGATCTTGGTTTGTCCCGAAATCTACATCAGTGGACAGAATTCTCCCTCAACTATTTTGTAGTTTTACTGTAGGGATTTCAATCTTGATCGTATTTCTACAATGCACTTTCCCGTATGACATTTTTGGTAGATTCCTCTACATGTTGTTTATAATAACTCATCATCATTGCAATGTGCTTTCCCTTCTGAGATTTTTGGTTTTGTACTTGGATTCTAACTGATCGAGATCATTTCTTTGTTGGGAATTCGACCCCGATGGCATTTCTTCATTGCGTTGATCTCGTGAAATCTAATATGGTACCTCTCCTAAGCTTTAGGTAGATCCCTTTACATGTTGTTCATAACAACTCATCATCACATCATAATGACATCAACTGTTGACATCAATGACAATATGTCCAACACTTTCCATGAAGGGGGGTGTCCATAATCCTATTATAATGCTATGGGGGAATCCTAGATGCCGTGTACACCTCTCTGGGGGAGCATCCAAGAATATTTGGTCAAAAATCCATGAATGTAGAGGGAATCTTCGAGGAAGTTCTAGATGGTTTTGAGTTTTTTTTTCTTGTTTTCATCAAGAGATGATTTGAGCCTCCTTCTATCCTATCTTGGGAGAAAGAATAACCATGAAGATAACTCAAATCCTAACCTAATCCACATTATCCTCAACTACACTCCTGGTTTATGTTAGTGGTTAGCCCTTTCTGCATCTATATAACCAAGCCTTTTCAGGGTGAGAAAGGATGGAAAAGAAGCATATCAAACTTATGATCTTATCAAGGAGAGCCAAAACTTTGTTTATATGAAGAAGTTGAGTTGGATTCATGTTCAAGGAATGAAGAAAGAGTCTTGGAGGATTGCAACATCATCAGGTTATAAACTTCTTTCTTTTCATTGAATATAAGAACTTGGCCTATTTCTTTTATGATTTCTTGTTCATTTATTGTCTATTTGATTACTTGGTGTAAGTTATCATTTGGTGGGGTTGATATTACCTAATAATAGATAGTAGTAGGAGGAGGCTTCTCCGTTCTTTCAAGTTTGAATTCGTGAGGGATATTATTGGATTGGATCTCAACCATTGGAGCAACAAGGACACACGTAAGAAATCAGGTGCACCTACCTTCTCTCCTTCTCTCTCAATCCTCCCGAAAGAAGATAGGATAGTTAGTTAGGAGGATGTTAGTGTCCATTTGTTAGAGGATGTCTCACTTGTAGGAAAACCAAGTGAGGGGAACTCAACCTTCCCATAGGGGGAGAATTCTCACCATGGTAAGATTCAACTCACGAAACCCCATTTGGGTCTTGATAATTTCTTAGACTAGTTTTCTTGGGTACTGATTTTTTTTTTCTTTTTTCGATGCTCTAAAAAGGGGATTACTACCATGATGCATTTTAATATCCTCCCACATATTATAGAAATTTGGATATCAAGTTATGTTCCCAAGAGGTCCCATTTCCACATTCCACTTTAAAGTGGGTTCTTATGCTCCATCTAAGAAGAGGATGGCATATAAGGTTTTGAAATTCTACATCTCAAAGGCCCAACAACCCATGTAATTGTTTTTTAGAAACCCTTAATTTAAATATTAATTGTGAATCATTTTACAAAATATGAATGCTCACAATGAACACTTGTTTACTTTTCCCAAGTTGTTGACATCCATTGCTAGATTCTTTCCTTTATCATTGGTTGGTATTTCTTTATAGATATACATCCCCAATCCTCAGAGCGTTTGTTTTAAATCACAAATATTATACACCACATTTTATTCTTAATGTTGAAAGTATTTTTTTCAGTTATGTCAAATATAGGGGGAGACTACAAATGTCCAAGATAAATATTGCAAGATGGACATTGTTGGAAATAGTTTTTTTAGATTTTTGATGCTCAATTTGGATACCCTATATTTTAAGGAATTTTTACCCTAGATATCTAGCTCAAATGGGAGCATAGGTTATATGGTTGGAAACATTATTCCAATACCTTTCCAACGGTATATGAAATTCCCTCTAATTCCCTAGGAATGAGGATATATGAATTTTTTGGTTTGACAACCCAGCCATAAAATTTAATCTAGCTCTGAAAGTGAGGATACAAATAATATAAATATAGGATAGATGTGTGAATTTGAAGAGAATACAAGTAAGAGATCAAGTATGAGGTTCACCAAAGATATTTGAGGTGCACTAAAGGAGATGGGGTGTCTTTTTGGGGAATCTAAAGGTATGCAAGAGAAGTACGAGGGGTTTTCTTATTATTAAGGTGCATTATAAAGGACTGAAGGTATGTGATGCTACAATGTGTGTTGTTTTGAGGTTGTGATGCTGTAGTATGGGATCATATTCTAAGAATTATTCCATGAGGTTCGCTAGTACATGAAGGCTAAATGTAACTAGGATTTGAAGCTATGTATGAAGTATGAAGCATGAACGTGAAGACAAAAGTACTCTATGTATGAAGATCTTGGATTGGTGTCTACATAGGTCTTACTGAGTTGGTGCTCAACTGAGGAGATTGGTGTCTCTAGTAGGTTGGTGCTTACACAATATCTTATTGAGTTGGTGCTCAGGTGAGAGGATTGGTGTCTCCAATAGGTTGGTTCCTGTAAATATTGCAACAATAGGTTGATTCCTACAGGTGTTGCTTAGTTGGTGCTTAGGTAAGGGGATTGGTGTCTCCAACAAGTTGGTGCCTGCAAATATTGTAATAGTAGGTTGGTTCCTACATGAATTTATAAATATAAGTTTTATGGTTTTCTCCCAATTGGGTTTCCATGTTAAAACATGTGCATTGTGATTTGAGTTTTTAAGTGATTATTGTTTCTCATCTAATGAATGATTGATGGATGGTTAAATAAAGTAAAAAGTATTTTATATTGATTCACCCCCACTCTCAATATAAGCATAAGTTCAACACTTAAGTTCTACTATACATTTTTGTCATAGGGTTTTTATTTAGATTCAACTAACTTTTATTGGGGATATCTAGTTGGATAAGGTCATCCTAAAGGCACTCGAGATCTAGATTAATAACCCATGTATTTTCCTTCCTCATTTGATTATCATATTGTATACAATAGGACTATATTATTAAGGGCCTTAGGTCTCTCTCTCTCTCTCTCTCTCTCTCTCTCTCTCTCTCTCTCTCTCTCTATATATATATATATATATATATATATATACTTCATGGTTAGGATACAAAGAACAAAGGTTTGTATGCACAAACCAAGGTTCTATTATTTTAWTGGATCTCTATTCCTATATTGAGGAATGGTTTAAATGGTAAACATGTAAATTCCTATTTTTTTTTGTGTGACAAGAACCCTCATATATAYTACTTTCATCAATAGACAAAATACATGAACAATGGTGAAACAATTTTGTATAAATGTTTTCTTTCACAAAAGCATATTGGTTTCTAGTCATTTATTTTTCTTTGAAGTAATTGTAATATCAATATTAAATGCCAACCAAGAAGAAATGGTAATCATAATTATTATACAACTTCAAATTTCTTTCAAAGTCATAACTACAATGAATATCTACAATTTATGCTTTTATTATAGCCCTAGGCCCCTAGTATTAAAATATGGGCTATGATACCACTTGCTACAACCTATAACATCAATAATTCTATGGGCTTGTTATGAAGGTCCTTTCTCTAATCCAAAACCTAAATAAAGCTAGAATTTAATTAATTGTATTAATAGTTAGTTTATCAAGAAATGTTTGATTAACTTAACCATTTAATATTTGTAACAATTGAGAAATCATTAAAAAACAATAGAACAAAAACAAAGAAAAACAAAAACTTATACGTTTAATTGTTACTGTAAAAGTGCCAAAATTGGTGCAAATCAAATTTTCATTCTTTTTACAACTCCAATAATTGTTGGGAAAAATACTAAAACTCTTTTGAGTGCTTTTCCTCCAAACTAGAATACAACTAGATATACTAGAAGTACCCCTTGTTTAGGGGCCTCAAGCTCAAACCTTAGGACTAATTTTTCACTTTCAAAACTCCTAACATGTTACCAACCTAAAAAACTAATGACAAGTCCAAAAATAGATCATTCACTTAGACCAACAAACAACTAGTTAGTGGATTAAAAATATTGTCTATTGTGTCAACAATGTGCCCACACAACTATTGTGTTATATGATCTCAACACTCTCCCCACATGTCTATTGTGTGACATGGGATCAACACCCTCCCCATAGGGATATTGTTCTTCCAACTTCAATAACTAGAGTAGGGGTTTTCACTTTCCCCACAAGGACATTGTTCTCCCTCCTTCAATAGTCTACCAAAACAAAAGAATAAAAACAATAGAAACACATAGTTTGTCCCAAAATCCAACCAAAATATCACCCATCCCCTTCAACACTCACAAAGTAAATCTAGGCTTTTTTTCCCAACCCAATAAAAAATCCTAATGCACTAAAACTCTCACACCAAAATAACACCAAAGAATAATTAAGACCATTCTCAAGACTGACATCCTAAAAATAAGAACTCCCTCATCCAAATAGATCTACCTAAACTAGGATATTAGGTATTTAGGGTTATATGTGTAAGGTTAGGCTCTATTATAATCCCTCCTCTACATCACATCACTAGCCCGTAGGGATAAAATTCCTAAAAGGTAATTTACAATGCACTTTTCATACTTAAGCCACACAAAGTCCCAACTTAGAGTAATCTAGAAGCATACATAGCTATGTACATCTAATTTTGAGCGTGAGGTCCCTGTCTTTGGAGATCAATGTACACAACAATTATATATCATTTAGGCTACTCCTAACATTCGACTAATGTCAGTGTGGGTCCCAATAATAGATCACTCAAAACTAACTCAATATACTTGCATCTAAATTATTAGTATTGACATAAAAATATTTAATAACACCATTTGGATTTCTCCCATATTATAAATAATGTTATTGTGGGTCCCAAGAATAGATCAAACAAAGGTGACCCAATATACCTACAGTTGCATTGCTATAACCAATCCAATAATACAAACATGAATATTTAATCACTATACCTAGGAATTATATAAATAATCATTTTCAAGCAAAAGTATTACCAATGTGAAAACAACCTTAATTCATTAAGGTCTAAGAATCAAATAAAGGTCTCATGAAGTGTGGGTGTTACATCTTATAGTGTGTGAACCAATTTACTTAAAACTTATAAAACTTATTGAAGACCTAGAGAATATCAAACTAGAATTAGAAATTGAAGAGATTCATTTTTTTTCGAGGACATGTACTCATGGAAAACTCTTCATATACTTCCCCATGATCCATGGATGGTAAGCGAGTAAAATATTGGTCTTGATTATGGGGCCTCACCCCAGGGGAATCAAGATATTTGAACACACGACCAACAACAAGCATGATAAACTCACGTTTGGATCTAGACCAATTGAGCTAACCCTCGGGGCTAAATTGAAGAGATTAGTACAACACAATGGTTGTTGAAGACACTTCAAGATTCCAATGTGTTGATTTTTCAATAGACAAGGTTTAAGCATGAAGTTCATTCCTTTTTATAATTTTACTCAAACCATAACCAATTATGTTGCAGCAACCAAGATCACAGGAAGAAACACCATGCACAAGAACACAAGAAGTATCCTGGGAAATCCTTCTCAGCAAGGGAAGAAAACCCAGCCAAATATTTTTCTATATTCTTCAAGAGAAATACCTTCACCACCAAGAAAAACCTAGCACACAAGAGGGTTCTTGCAAACCCTAGAAGACTAGCGCCCAAGAGAGGTGCACACTTTTCCCAAGAAGTTGTACTTGCTGAAATTTCCAAACTCACACAAAAGATATGTTTCCTCAATGGGGAATCTACCTTTACTTATATTAGACTTGACTTGTCAACAAAAGTGTCTATTGGCACAACATGGCCGACCTCTCTAATTCACAATATAATTAATAATAACCATATTAATTATCTTTTACGTTAATTATCAATTACATTAATGTGGGGCCGACCTGTATCCTTTACATTACAGTTAAGGTTCAAGTAGGTCTGAATCTTGAACAATATAGCAAGGGATATCATACACCCACTAATTCTCAACCACTAGGGGCACATCCATAGGGATGTACATATCTCTATCTCACTACATTACACATGAGAACCACTCTCACTAGTGTTTAGCCACTAGGATCACGTTCCCCTGTGATCGTCCACAGGCACGTCCACTCAATAGATCTTCTTTCCACTGCATTACACATGAGAGTAATATGGATTTCATCATCTCAACTCTCTACGCAGAGGAGGATAATACATAATATTCATCTCTGTCTCATGACGATGCACCCAACTTTATGGGAATTCACATGTTCACCTTGTGCTTAGCCACAATCACGTACAACTATGCAGATCTCCTTTCTCACTGAGTTACATAGGAGAATCATATGGAGTTCTTCTCAACTCTCTGTAAGGAGGAGGTCATCTCTACGTTCCAACTCTGTCTCATATTGGAACCACACACCCATCTGAGGGGATCTCTCTCAGGTTGAATTAATTAGTATGTTTCCTGAAGAATGTCTCACACAACTGTAATCATCAACACAATGTATAACCCAAGAGTTCTCATGATGTGAATACCAAATATTATAAGTAAGTGGAAGGTGCATAAAAGGAAAAATAGCAACCTAAAGCACATGCTTGGAGAAATAACCCATAGTTAAAATTTCACTTACAAAAATAGTTTTAAGTACAAATCAACCTCATATTTATGAAGAAGAAACTAAGGATGAATGGTGTAGATGTTTACAAATGGAAATGGATTCTATTCAAAAGGACCAAACTTATAATTTAGTGGAGTTTCCTGCAAACAATAAGGTAAATGCAAATGGATTTTCAAGGAAAAATGAAAATATGATGGTACTATAGATAGGTATAAAACAAATTTGATGGTGTAAGTATATGCATGAAAATAATGGATAGATTATGAGGAGATCTTGAAACTGGTTACAAAGATCATTTCCATTAGGACAATGTTGGAACTGGTTGCAAAGTATGGATGGATAGTTTATCAAATTGATGTGAATAATGTTTTTCTTAATGTGTGAATCGAAAATATGTTGGGTTGTTATATTCTATGCAATGAAAGTCTAGTTGAGGTGAATCAATTGATGGCTAAAGTTCTGGTAGATCGAAAACAAGTCGAAGTCAAGGTAGATCGACAACAAGTCGAAGGTCGAGGAAGTTGACCGAGTAAATTCAAAGTTGAAGATATAGATGAAAAGTAAAATGATAAGAGGTCGAATTTTGGGCATGAGACAAACAACTAGAGACTGAATGGAGGCCGACTGGTAAACCCAACTTGGAGTCGACTGTAACAAAATCCTGATATTTGTGGGTTTGTAGCCAATGATATGCATGGATATTTAACTGCTTTTGGGCGCCAATATTTAGGGTTTTTCTTGTTGTAAAGCCTACATAGAGGTGTGTTATAAGGCCATAAAGGCTGTTGTTGTAAGGTGATCATAGAATTCACTTTTGTAGGTTAATCCATGTGTAAGTGTAGGTTGCTGGTCATGCATATGCAAGTCGAATTGGCTATAGGATTGTTCTTTCCTGTGCAAGAGGGTATGACGTCGATTGTGTCTTAGGTGTGGACCAAGCTTAAACATGTAACCTTTTATTTTGAATGAATAAGAAAAAAAGATAGAAGAACACTCAAAGGAATGCTGGTTTTATCGGTTAAGGGTTTCCAGGGTAAAATATCGGTGTATTGTGTGATTGCTTGTGTCATTTGCTTTCTTTATTAAATTCTGCTTATCTTCTGCTAGGATTAGTGTGGAAGTCTCCTGCATTTCTTGACATGTGGTATCAGAGCTTAGGTTTTCCTTGACAAGTGAGCTATCAGAGCAGTGTAATTATTTGACGAGTATATCAGATCTTGATTTGCCAATCTTTAATCCGAGAACTAAATTCTAGGTACAATAAGAGTCACAAGTCATAAATTGTTTAAAGATCATGGTAAAGAATGGCGAGAAGTTCCATAATAGAGATAGAAAGATTCAATGGACATAATTTTGAGCTTTGGAAGCTTAAAATGGAAGATATTATTATAGATCGAGAACAATGGACAATGGTCTGTCCAGGTACCCAACTGACAGACATGTCGACGAAAGAATGGGAGAAATTTGAAATAAAAGAAAGAATTATGACTAGCTTTGTCTTATAGATTAGGTGCTGCTGAATCCAGGTGAAGATTCGACCAATAAACTATGGGGCAAGCTAGGAATCTTATACCAGTCGAAATATATGGTAAATAAGTTGTTTCTCATAAATAAATTGTATCTTCTGAGGATGAGTGATAGAAGTTTGGTGACTGATAATTTAAATGCATTTAACACCATGTTAATCTAGTTATCATCTATGGATATAAAGATCACTGATGAGGATAAGCGTATCATCCTATTATGTTCTTTTCCATAATCCTGAGATAGATTAGTCGTGGCTATTGGGAGTAATACAACCACACTAACACTAGAGGATGTGGTTGCTTCTCTACTGTCGAAATAAATGAGAAGAAATAACATGGAAGGATCTACCAAAGACACTATGGTAGTGAGAGGTCGACCGATAGACAGAGATAAAGTCAGATTCTCTGGTAGAAAGTTCAATTCAAAGGGTAGATCTAAATCCCCGGTTCAGTCGGCGGGAAGATGTTGGAAATGTGATAAATCCGGGCATTATAAAAAGTTCTGTAAGTCGAAGGAAACAAAAGGAAGTGCTGGATTCGACAAGAAGCAATTGATCGAGAGAAAGACGACCTCAGAGAAGGGAGGTGATGTGTACCTGGAGTTGACCATTACACAGTTGGATCAAGAAGTTTGGTTGATCGGCTCAGGAGCATCCTATCATATGACACCACATAAAGAATGGTTCTGTGAATATGAACAATATGATGGGGGTGATGTGTTCTTAGGGTTTGACTGAACAAGAATAATTTTCGGACGAGGAAGAGTCTGACTGACACTGCAAGATGGGAGGAAAATAACCCTTCCTGGTGTGCTACACATTCTGTTTTTGGAAAGAAACCTAATATCTGTCAGTAAGATGAGTGATGCAGGTGTGAATACTCTGTTTTAGAAGGATTCATTCAAGATGGTCAGAGGTCCGATGTTCTTAATGAGAGGAGTTYAGATTGGTACCATGTACAAGCTATTAGGGAACATCGACTTGACTAGATGCAACACCATCATTGCTCCTAAATTCAACTTGAATGCGACTCGACTCGACTCGATGTCGATACAACTCAACTTGACTCGAGCCAAGTCAGTTCAAYGCAACTTGAAAACACATTATGGACTCAACCCGACCAGGTTATGGCATGAGAGGATGAGACACATTGGAGAAAAATGACTTCGAGCTATGAAAATAAAAGGTATGTTCGAAGGTTTTCTTGAATGTGGTTTAGAAGTTTAATTTTATAAACATTTCATATATGGGAAACAAAGTTGGGTGAGGTTACCATCTGGAGCGACAAGGGAAAATGGGATTCTAGAACTGGTGCATAGTGATGTGTTTGGCCCGGTTACAGTCTCTTCACTTGGTGGATCCCTATAATATGTCTCCTTCAAAGATGATTTTTCCAGGAAAACATGGATATATTTCCTGAAGAAGAAGTCAAAGGTTTCAATAGATTTAAGGAGTTTAAAGATCTTGTGGAAAACCAGACAGAGAAGAGGATTAAAGTTCTGAGGACTGACAATGTAGGTGAATTACATGGAAAGGAATTTGATGAGTTTTGTAAGTAGTGTGGCATAACATGCCAAAATACCACACCATATACTCCACAATAAAATGGAGTTGCGGAGAGAATGAATAGAATGTTGATGGGAAAGGAAAGGAGCATGCTAAGTGGTGTTTGGCACACACAAGATTTCTAGGCAGAGGCAGTCGAGACTACAAGATATATGGTGAATATGTCTCCTTTGTCGACGCTAGTCAACACGACTCCAAATGAGGCATGGTATGGTAAGAATTCTTTGATGGCACATCTCAAAGTGTTTGGATGTGATGCATTTGTGCATGTTCCCAAGGAAAAGAGGAGCAAGCTGGACAACAAGGAAATAAAATGTATTTTCATCAGATTCAAAGAAGGGATGAAAGGATATAAGCTTTGGGATCTTGCATCTAGGAGAACAATGTACAGTCAAGATGTGGTCTTTGTTATCGTATAATTTGTACTTGACTAAATCCCAAAGAAATTATATACAATATTTATGTAACAGGCGGTGACCTATCACTGTGACCTTAATAGGAAACTCCTTTCTATTTAGGAGTATATCAATGTACCCCAGGGGAGATGTCCCCAGTGACTTGAGGGTTTGAGAAGGCTAAGGCAAGAGATTTCCCTTGCTCTCACAATTCACTCAATTTATAGGGTTCTTTGTGTCTTATAGAGATGAAGCAAAAGATAAATGAAGTGTACCTTCCCAGAACAGGACAATAAAATATAAAAAGGGAACTTTCCAAGTACCAAAATGATGTTAATGCTTCATAAGACAATGAACTCTTGAGAAATAGACTAGCTGATATAAAATTGCAGTAGTATAACAATTTACAACAAAAATGATAAATTTGTAACAAACACAATAACCATGCTTCAAAATGCTTGAGAAGAGACTAGAAAAGTTAGCTTTAACTAGGCAAATTGATATTAGATAGTCACAAACAAATTTAGCAATGTCTAGCTAGCAATATATGTCACTTTTGAGATTAATTTACTGTTGTTAGATGGATGTAGAAATATTTTTCAACAACAACAAGTTGGTTAGTGAATTAGGATAATATAAGGTTAGTAGGAGTTAGTGGATGTTCCAAAGAAGATAGTTAGAAAGTAGTTTGATCAATCAATCACTAATAGTGAAACGACTAGTGCCTTCTAGGGTAATGGAGTCAATGATGGCAACAACAAATTTTAGAGGGAAATAGCGATGATAATACTTAGTAAAAGGAGATGGAGAAGATGAGAGAGGTGTTGGTAACCCAAGGCCTCAAACATCCAAGTCCTAGAGATAATTGCTAGAAAGTAAGGAAACTTAGGCCCTAGTGATTTCCATTTTCCTTAGACAATTTTAAATAAAATATGCAATAGGAAATGAAGTAGGTTTACTAGAGTGCTACAATGGTAGGGCTATAGTATCTACTTCTTGATAAGCTGCTCTTTGAGAAATTTAAACAAGTGGAAAATTATAGAGAAAAAGATAATAACTTATGTATTTATCCTAGGGTTTCAAACAAACAATTTCATAATCTTTGATATGAAACAAGTAAATTCACCATAAGAATTCATTCATAATAAAGAAATGCAGATTTTCTACTTACTTCACCAAGAATAATCTAGCTCAAACCCTAGTTGAAAATCCTCTACCATGAAAATAGCCAAGAAACACCAAAAATAGCCTCCTCCAAGAAGTGCACCTAGAATTTCAGCCAATAGCCCTAAAAGAGGGCACAAATTTCAGACTTCACCACTTGTGTGATGAGAGATGATGATCAAAATGAAATTTTTTCTCTCTTGTTTATACAATTTCAATGACCTTTAATTAAAATTAGGTCATAAAAAGGCTGACATGGCCAAATTACATTAAAATCCAGTCTTTACATAAATGGCAACAATTAAACCCTAATTTCATCTTCAAGGGTGACATCATGCCCTTCTAGGGTTACATTAGGCCCCCAAGGTGGAACGCTAGGCCTCAAATGAATTTTTTTTTGGCTCCAAAGGTGCTAAATGCTGCCACACATGCCAACTAGCACCAATTCGCCCTCATAAATTCAAACCCTGATTGAATGACATCTAGGGTCAAAATGATGACATTAGGGGCTCTTAAGGGTCAACGTCCTGGAGGAAAGGAAAAAAACCCCTGGGTCTAGGTCTGCCGAAGTGTCCTTGGTGAACATCCTTCCTTCTTCCTGGTGCCAGCGTCTGGTTTCTCTTTCCCCCTGGTGGGGTCACAACATCCATCTGTTGGGCTTTTAGCCCCATGGAGGTCTGACCTAATCATTCCCCCATATGTACCTATCCATTGGGCAAAGTCCTACAACAACAACAAGTATGCCCTCGATGGGATCATAAGTAACATGGATCATGGAAATTTAAATCACATCTAATAATTAAATTACCTAAACATGTGCATCAAACTCCCCTTTACCCAGAAAAATGCTCAATGACGTTATGCAGTTTAACAAGTCAGGTATAGAGAAGGTCTCAGGATGTCTTATTGGGCTAAGACTCCTTAATTTTGGGGTGTTTCCCAGGTGAGAACCAATATAAGGTCATGTAAGTGTGTGTGATGTGGCATAGGGGAAATGTTTGGGCATAGGGTGCAATGATAACAGGGAAATGTAGGTCTTTCCTGTGGGTGCCTATGTAGGGGGCGAGTTGCACCTTGTCATGGATGCCATTGTTTCCTATCCCATTCAATGCCTTTTATTATTAGTCTTATTGCATTTTTGTGTTTTTTATTTTCAAGGGAAAAGATAGGGGACATTGTCCTGGCGTGGTGACTAGAGGTGATAGCGTTACCCACAAGCATTTCACAGAAATGAGAAGGATGGATTGTGATGAGACCCCCTTTCTCTTGGCTATTCCACCAAAATACACTACCTTGGTTTGGTGACTAGATAGATGGTAGTGTCATACCGTTACATGCCCATGGACCTAATAGGCCAGCTCATTGTGACACCTCCCATCCACCAACTAGTACCTAGAGTTTTGATTTATTTTTCGGGTCCCCTTTTCTTACTGAGAATCCTTTTATTTCTTTCTTGGGAATCCCTGGGTGAAGCATATCAAAGTTTTCATTTTGTCTTTTAACTTTTTCCAGCTACTTTCACCCAATGGGCCTTTAGCCCCTATTGGAACAGGGGCAGACCCAGGGTTCAACGCTTCAATAGTGCACCAACAAAACCCTAACTACCAACCCTTTCAACAACATCTGCGAAGCAAATGAAGTCTCACCCGAGGTAGAGGTAGGGGTGGTTACAGGACTCCAGTGTATGCAACCTTAGCTGGGACATAGATATGTGATTAAAATACTCTAACAAAGCACTTATTAGTTGTGATTCATTAGCACTTAACCTTTGTTCACAGTGAAGATAAACCCTAATTACAACACAACGTAGTATTCAACAAGATTCAATACATTCAAGAACTTAGCATAAATAAATAGATCAGATCTAGCTTTCATTCACATCGCTGAGCACTAAGCTATTATATCAGATGCTTCTAACATTCATAAAGATAACAACACTAAACATAAATCACATCAAAGCCACAAAGTAATAATCGAAATGCACAAAGCAACCATAACATAGGATATATGTGGTTCACCCCCAGCCTAGGGCTATGTCCACCAACTCTTCTCTTCTTTATTATCCTCTTGTCAAGCTTCTTACAGGCACATAACATCAAAATCCTACTCCGCAGAGGACAAGAGATCTGCACGCACCTCGCCATATCATCCTTCCCTAAGCTAGGTTACAACAAAAATCCTTTACATAGTCTCTTACTGTTACCTGCACTTATCCTTGCAAGTCTCACACAATATGCACAAAGAAATTACAACTATCACTTGCACTTAGCACCTAACATCACACACACACACACACACACACTTGCGCTCCTACTTACATCCCCTAGCTTTCTATTTATACATTAAAAAAGGGCCTAAACATGGGTAAACCCATGGGCCAACATTCCATACCCGTTACATAAGCCAAAACCCAAAAATTCCCTAAAAAGGGGCCGAGATCTCGCGATCTCCACTTCGACTTGCGCTCCGCCTTCAACATCCTGTCAAAGTCCCAAAATAGGTCAAAACTCGACCAAGGATCTCCAAAAATTGGTCAAGGGCCAACAGACCCCCAACACTCGCTTGTGGCTCCTCCCGAGTCACTTTGATTTGGGTAATTCTGCCTCAAAATCCTCGAGCTTGGCTCGAGCTGCTTCGACCTGTTGCTATGCCAAGGCCTCCTGCTCACCAAATTCTTGAAGAAATACCTTATTCACAGGTCCTTCCAATCGTTGCTCGACTATAGTGACTATCTGTTCTAGTTCTGCTCCTTTTCCTTCAATCTCTTCAAACAATTGGCAAGTTGTGTCCTGGGCTGGCCGGAACCTCTGAGTCACTTCCATGACTTTTCTCTGTATGGTATGGACTTTCTATTGGACAATGCACTGTTCTTGGGATCGTTTCATTCTCTCAACTGCTGACAATAGCTTCAACTGTGCCTGAACTATTGCTGCTTTCTACTTGGCCTCCTGGAGTTGTGACTCCAGTGTCTTTAGTTTCGGATCCTCAGTGAGTCGCTCATAAGTCTACACACTGTGATCACTTAGCTATTTACATTCCATGGCGAAGGCCTTGATTCTCTCAACTACACTCCAAGCTATTTCTTCTCTTTGATCCCGCACATCCTGCGGAGTGTTTGGCAGTGTTTGTAGCTCTAGATCTGTTATTCTCTGTTGAAGCTGCTGAATGGCTTCCGCAAGACTTTCCACTTGATTCTCTACTGGGTCTTCGACCAATTGTTCTAAGCCCATCATAGAGCGAAGTGCTCTATTGACTGCTTCTTTGATTCCAATCTGTTCCACGAGAAACTGTTCTTTCTCTTGCTGGATCTGCGCTTTCTCCTGTTTGAACTTCATTTGGAGGGAAACCTTCTCCTGCTGCACAACCCTAAGTTTATCTATCACCTCTTATTGTGCTTGCTTCAGAGCTGCTGTGGCCTCATCTTTCTCTTCCTGCATGCGATGAAGGCGAGCTTCAGTGGTGTCAACTATTCTGCAGAGTTGGGCATGCTCATTTCCCAACTTATTTTCATCTGATGGCAGGAGCACAGTGGACACTATGCGGCTAGATTAAAGGGCTTGCTAGACACCCCTTAGCTCTGTCTCAATTCTATCATACACAACCTATTTTTTTTCTTTGGTTCTCTGCAAAACATCTTTCGAGGCGTCTGACACAACTGCGATGATGAAGTTGAATTCATCCACCATGAGCACAGTCTGTAGCTTTGACTTACTAGCTTTGGATTTCTTCCGTGATGTAGGTTTCATGGGGTAAATATTTCTTTTCTTCAGTGAATCTACATCATCAGGGGGATTATGTGGCGGTGTTACTTCACCTTTCTTCTTCTTATCTTCTTCCCCTTCTTTCTCTTCTTTGTCCACTTCGTCACCACCTCCTCCGCCAGGTGATTCTGAAGTAGTTTATTTTGAGATGCTGTCCAACTGCTATACCTCTTCTTTCTTTTTTTTCCTGCTACTGCTGGGTGAATCATACTCTTCGCGTTTAACCACCGGGTTTCCATCGAGTTCTGGGTCGGACAGTTCCACCTGATCGATTGGTATAAGGTACTCTGTGGGGCATTCCTTAGTAATCTCCTCCAGATATTCCTCAGTGATCTTATAGTATGAAGGCAACTCTTCTTTACTATCGTCTGCACACGCAGTGATATATATAAAATGCCTATATGCTGGAAACTTCATTAGGGGCCTGAATCTGTCCAGAGCGTTCGGTGTCATACGGGGGAACGAATCAATAGCCCATTTCAGTGCAGGTAGTAGGTATGGAATACTGTGTTTGACTGCCACTTTTTTCCCATATCGCTCGAATACCAGAGCATGGTAAACTTCGCAACAAGAGGCTTGAATGGCACAATGTCAGGGAAGGTCGCACCTTCCACATCTCCTAAGCTATAAATGAAACGAGGATCAGGAGCCAGCTAAAGTGGAACTCATAGCCCTGATCTTGAGCTTCACGACAATCCACTTTTAACTGGTTGACTAAGTAACTAGCCCAGTTCATCTGTAATCCCTCCACAGACTTTCCCGCGAGGTCAACGACAAACCCCATGACCTGCGTGGGTCTATTCTTCCTTACTATCTTACCAATGATCAACTGGAAAGCAAGGCACACTGCACCATTCTGAATGGAGGCTACCTTGTAGCCTTGCGTTCCCTTCTCTACATCGCCATAAGTATCTTTAATCCTCTGTGACAGGGCGCGATCTGCAACCTTCCCTGAGTAAAATTCCTGTGGTTTGGGTCCCTGCATACTTAGGCCGGTGCTGCTATGGATCAACACCGGATCAATGGTGATGCATCTATCTAGCCATAAGTAACCATCGTGGAAGCACGAAAACAAGATTTTAACACATGCGTTAACCTCCTGGTGCCTTCCAAAATGTGGGGTTTTCATTATGTTCAGGATAGTGGACTGCGCGATGTTCACGGTCCATGGTTGGGGAATTATTTTCCATTTATTTCCCTTCGTCTTGGTCAACTACTTGTGAGGCACAAGCATGCCATAGGTCTTGCGGTCTCTTAGATTATAGTCACTGATCTTCAGAGTTGGAATTCTCTCCAATTTCTGTCTGACTGCGCATATCCCCTTCGGGAGGTACGCTGTGATAACTGTGTAGTCGAAATCCCTCGGGACACTATCACAACTCACCACATTGGCCAGAGGTGGGATGTAGTCAGGCAGGATTAACTTCATGTTTGCTAAGTCATCTCTATGCTTAGTTATTTTCTCTTCTGTAGCTCGAGATGGTCCGGATCCACGAGTAGTCAACGAGGAGGCTTGCACTCCTCTCGTCGATGAGGCCTGAACTCCTGCGGACATCACTTTCTCTGGAATTAGATCGATTAAAATTTCATCTACTGAATTCTCCACAACACTGAGCTCATCTAACATGCACGTTTGAGATCGGATATCTTAGGCTGATGAACAATTTCTCAATGCAATAGAATGGATGGCAAGGTATCAATAAGCGCAACATAGTAACAATGAGTTCTCTAGTTGGCTCGGATATAATTCATGAAAGTGTGCCCGACGCAACAGTTGACGTGATAAGTAGACAACTATGTAACAGATCCTTCCAATATACAATAATCCTTCATCAATGCAGTTCTGTCCATTACGACGCGGTCCCAACGGTTTGATGGGGAGATTTCTGATCATAACTATTGTTCTAACCATTCGGGAACGTCAATCTAACAATTATAATGCCTCTAATGGTTATATCGATCCGCCATGGCGAAGTGCCAATCTAAGTTGCTTTGATATTCCGAGGAAGTTCGAATTCTGGAGACCTTCCTTTTGCGAAGTTCTTTCTGAAGCTTCTTGCAATTTCTCCAACTTTTCTTTCTTCTTGTTGAGCTTTCTAGTCTTCTTCCCCGTGATCTGCATTACTGGGTTCCTCTTCCCATTCTGATTCTTATCTTCTCTTGGCATAATAACTTCACGCTGTTGATGATCTTTCATAAGGTTTAATGGTAATACTTCTTCACTGTTTGGGGTAAGTTCTCTATTTTCTCGCATTCTTTCAACTTCGACACCCAAGTCTCTAGTCTTCGACCTGTTCTCCTATTCTTCTATCAAGTGCACTATTCTCCTAGTCATGAAATCTTTTAATTATTTCTTTTTCTGTTCTAGGGATTCTTCTTCTCTTTTCCAAATCTAATCTTTCTCAATCCAGGGTTTTCCTAGCAATAAAGAAAATGGGGCGTTGTTCTCAACAAATTTAATAACCTCAAATTCTTCCTCTGTCGAAGTTCCATGAGCACTCATAGATATCTGGGTAAGTCTTCCACATAGGGTTATTATATTTCTTCTAAATAATCCTATTCCTCCCAATGAAGGAACCATAGCAGGCCTTCCCAAAATTTCCCAAGTACTTTCGGTCATGACATTCACCCATGTTTCCATGTCCAGAACATAGTCTATGTCGAAGTATCCTATTCTTGCTTCTATGCATTCTTTTTCTTTTAAGATCTCTGATAGATTGATGTCTCTATGATCATTTAGGGTTTATTTTATTTTTGAGAATATAGTCTCTGATTCTTTCTGGGGTTCTGCCATAGTCTTAATTTCTAAGTCTTTCTCATGTTTATCTTGTTCCATATTCATTCTTTCAAGTTTAGAAATCATTCTAGGGAAATCCAGAACTTCATGGTCCATATATTTACAACAAATACAACTAGGTCGTATATCAGGGAAATCCTTAGTAATATGGCCTGGTCTTCTACAACTGTAACAAAGGGTTAATTCTCTCTTTCTCTTAAATGGTCCCCAACCTTTCTTGTACTGTGCACTACGATCATAGTAACTAACCTACAAAAAATTCTTCCTAGGATCCTGCATCCATTTGTTAGTCTAAACATTCTTTCTATGCATAGGAATAACATATCTTTCATTATTTCTATATGATCTACTCATATCAAACCTTCCTTCTTCTAACCGTGCCCTAGTTTTCAGACTAGGACAAAATTGATCAAACATACCTAGATCCATACTATTGAAGCAAAAATTTCCACTTATCTTACCTTTAACAGAGTACAAATCTTTCAGATCTTACCTCTTTTCTTCATATCTGCCTCCTTTCTTAGCACAAAGCTTCACAAGTTGAGTAGAATACTGCACACTAAAACAACAGATCTACACAAAAAGATTTATTTATTTTCCTCAGTTCCCAACAATCACAGTTTCACATCCCGGCAATGGAACCATTTGTTGGCACAAGGGCAGACCCAGGGTTCAATGCTTCAACAACACACCAACAAAACCCTAACTACTGACCCTTTCAGAAACACCTGTGAAGCAGATGAAGTCTTGCCCGAGGTAGAGGCAGGGATGGTTGCAGGACTCCAGTGTCTGCAACCTTAGTTGGGACACCGATCTGTGATGACAATACTCTAAGAAATCACTTAGCAATTGTCATTCATTATCACTTAACCTTTATTCACAACACAGATAAACAATAATTACAGTGCAACACAGTATTCAACAAGATTCAATACATTCAAGCACTTAGCATAAAGAAACAGATCAGATCTAGCATTCATTCACATCACTGAGCACTAAGATATTATATCAGATGCTTCTAACATTCATAAAGATAACAACACTAAGCATAAATCACATCAAAGCCACAAAGTAATAATCGAAATGCACAAAGAAACCATAACACATGATATATGTGGCTCACCCCCAGCCTGGGGCTACGTCCACCAACTCTTCTCTTCTTTATTATCTTCTTGTCAAGCTTCTTACAAGCACATAAAATCAAAATCCTACTCCGCAAAGGACAGGAGATCCGCGCGCACCTCACAAAATCCTCCTTCCCTGAGCTAGGTTACAACACAAAGCCTTTACACAGTCTCTTACAGTTACCTGCACTTAGCCTTGCAAGTCTCACACAATATGCACAAAGCAATTACAACTATCACTTGCATTTAGCACATTACTTAGCACCTAACATCACACACACACACACTTGTGCTCCTACTTACATCGCGTAGATTTCTATTTATACATTACAAAAGGGCCTAAACATGGGTAAACCCATGGGCCAACATTCCATACACATGACATAGGCCCAAAACCCAAAAATTCCCTAAAAAGGGGCTGAGATCCCGCAATCTCCACTTTGACTTGTGCTCCTCCTTCGACAACCTATCGAAGTCCCAAAATATGTCAAATCTGACCAAGGATCTCCAAAACTTGGTCAAGGGCCAACAACCCCTTCTTCCCACAAGACAAGGTACAACCCTTACGAGTGTGGAAAACCTAATGCCCGAACCAAGGTGGGGGAAGATGAGAGGAGTAATGATGGAAAGTGGAAAGTATGGAGGGTGTTGATTATTTGGGTTGGTTTTCATTGATGTCAACCCTTGAAGAATGTCTGGTAGCAATTTTGGTAGCACAAAGGTTTGGATAATGGACCCAATTTTTTTTGATGTATAATGGTATGAGTTCTAATATATTTGAAGGTAAGACTATTCTATATGGATAGTACATGTCATGCCATTTTCGGTGGTATGTGGAACGTCACATAACTCCAAACGGTTAGAGCATTGTGGCCAGGTGAAGTTGAAGAACCCTCACGAGTCATCTAGAAGCCCCAAAAGGTCAAAGTAGTCAAAGTGGTTGCAAAGAAGAAATTATTTAAATAATAAAGTGAAGTGACGAGTGTACTATAAGTCAAAGTGGATACAAAAGAAATTATTTAAATAATAAAATTAATGGAGAAATTACTAAGTGGACAAGTGGGTTAGCCCTAAAATAAGGAAAGTGGTTTAAGATGGTTAGAAGGTAAATAATAAAGTGAAGTGATGAGTGTACTATAAGTCAAAGTGGATACACAATAAATTATTTAAATAATAAAGTTAATGGAGAAATTACTAGGTGGACAAGTTGTTAGAAGTGGGTTATCCCTAAAATAAAGAAAGTGGGTTAATATGGTTAGAAGGTAACCCCTTAAGGAAGCTACATGAAAGTATAAATAAGAGAAAAAGGTCTCTCATTTAATCACCTATTGAATATTTATTTTGTGAAAGTTTATTTGGGCAAGTATTATTGATAGAGAAAAGTGCGGCAGAAAAAGGCAGTAGGAAAAGTGAGGCAAAAAAAAGGCGGCAAGAAAAATGCGGTAAAAAAAAAGGTGCGGCAGGAAATCTACAACAGAAAAAGTGCAGCAAGAAAAGTGTGGTAAGAAAATTGCGGCAGAAAACGTGCGGTAAAAAAATTGCGGCAGGAAAAGTGTGGCAGAAAAAGTGCAACAGGAAAATCGTGGTAGGAAAAGTGCAGCAGAAAAAGTGCGACAAGAAAAGTGTGACAGAAAAAGTGTGGCAAAAAAAGTGTGGCAGGAAAATCACAGCAGGAAAAGTGCGGCAGAAAAACCGCGGCAGAAAAACCGCGGCAGAAAAAGTGCGGTAGAAAAATCGGGGCAGCAGAACACTAGAAGAAGAAAAATGTATGGTTTTCATATGTGTAGTGTTGAACTTATGAATCTAGTTGAGGTTTTTCCTTGTAAATCTATTGGATTCCCTCTTGGAAGTTTAGGGCTTCTTGTAGAATGGTTTTGAGGCAGATCTGTTGAAGTATATTGTCAGTACACTTAGTTTGATTTATTGGCATATCTTTTGGTTCATTGTGAGAGACACTTGTTAGTGGTATTGGTATATGATTGGCTTATAAATGATACATCCTTGAGGCTACATAAAATTGAGGTTATGGAACATGGTTTGATGTAAGGGTTTATGGTATTTGGTTATGAATAGAATGATGTATTGCTAGAGAAATTTTGATGGTTATATTGGTATATGTATTTGGTATATGGTTGAGGTACATTTTGGGTACAAGGTTGAGACAAGTAGTTGATGAGTTGGCACATACATGAGGTGTCTAGTTGACGATGTTGGTACACCTTGATAAGTCATAGTTTATGTGTATTTGATGCATGATTGGTACATATTTGGTGCATGGTTGATGCACTCATTGATGGTACAGGTTGAGGTATAGGTTGGTGCATGGTTGATTCACTTGTTTATGGTATAGGTTGATTATAGGTTGTTTGGACAGGTTATTGTGATAGGTTATTTGTACAGGTTTGGTGCATGGTTGATGCATTTGTTTATGGTATAGGTTGAGGTACATGTTGATGTATGGTACATGTTGGCACATGTTATTGGTACAGGCTTTTAGAGGTTGATTATAGGTTGATTGGTACAGGTTTACAACAATATATCTCACAGTGATAGTGTGACAATGGTTCCATCATTCTACTTCTATGTCAGGGCGGTTGGAAGGGGTAAGGACATGTGGTTGTAGCCACCTTCCAATTGTAGCCAGAAAACATAGGGGGTTGTAGCCTCCTTCTGGTTTTATCCAGAGAATTGGGTAGTTGGAGCTTCCCTCAGGTTGTAGCCTGAGAAACTAGGGGGTTTTAGCCTCCTTCTAGTTGTAGCCAGAGAATTGGGGAGTTGGAGATTCCTTCAGGTTGTATTTTGAGAAAATAGGGGGTTGGAGCCTCCTTCTAGTTGCAGATGGAAAACAAATAAAGTTGGTGCTTCCAATGAATGTAATTCTTAAATACATATAAGAAAAAACATTCTGTGGTTTTCTCCCGCTTTGGGTTTCCATGTAAAACACTGGTGTACTATGTATGTGTGTGATTTCTTATTTGTTCATTGTTTATTTACTCTGCAAATATTGGATGATAATGCTACATTGATATACCACTTGCATTTTATGGTGAAAAAATATTAAATTGCACCCCCCCTCTCAGTAATCCAACAATTGGTATCAGAGCAGGTTCCTTCAAGAAACATTTTAACCATTGGACAGAGATCATGGATTATTTTGAGAATGAAGTACCAATTTTTAATGGTCAGAATGGTTTAAAGTATGAGATGTGGAGCAGAAGGACGAAAATATTTTTACAGGCATAGGGACATTATATTTGGCTATCATTTGTTATAGGATATGATAGTTCAAAAAGGGCAAAGGCTACAACCAAGAAGGAATTGAAGAAGAATAACAAAATAAAAATGGATTTCCTCTGGGAAGGATTACCTAATCTGGTAAGAGAAAAGGTTGGTAAATGTTCATCAGCCAAACAACTTTGGGATAAGTTACATGACATATATTCTTCACCCATCGTAAATTTAGAAATTCCAAAGAAGATGCAGATACAGATCAAGAAGAATTATTTTCACCATGTCAAACATATTCAGAAGATGAAGAGTACATAATCACCAGAGATATGTTGTTTTACTTTAATTGTGAAAAACACAGACATCTTGAAATATAATTCCATGAAGGAAATGAGATAGAAAAACTAATTGAAAAGGAAGACAATTATGAAGCAGAATTGATTAGTGCTTTAGATGAACTAAGAGAAGAAAAAAATTCACTCAAGAAATAATTGATGAAACAAAAGGAAAGTGTTCACATTTTTGAAGAAGCTCAACAAGTCATCGAGAACTTAAGAACTCAGCTATAAGAAGCCATAAAGATCGAAGAAAATATTGAATATCAAAAGCAGTATTTGGAAGCCAACATAGAAGCATAGAAGGACGAAGAAGAAATGAGAGAGAATATATTGACAGATTATCTTAAGGAAATAACTAACAATCTAAACCAGCTTGAGACAAAGTTTGGTCAAGAATAGAAAGGACTTGAAGAATAAATAATCACATTAAAAATTTAGCTTGAAGAAGTGAAAAGAACAGAAGAAATCATGAAGTCTCAGATAATGAAGAAATAAGAAGAGGTTTAGAAGCTTGAAGAAGAAGTTGTCACATTGAGAAGTAAAATCGTCAAGCCCAACAAGAACATTGAAGAGACAAAAACATCCACATTAGTTATAGAGAATGAAGAGAAGCACTCTAGGTTGCTAGAAAAGAAGAATGAAGAAAATAGAAAGAGTTATGAAGAAGTACTCAAAGGAAGGAATCATGGTGAACCAGAATATAAGAAAACTATTGAAGATACATCTTCAAAAAGCCCATCCATGTTCAATCCACAAAGAAGCTTCAATCATGATCATGATCAGTCAAGGAAAAAATGCAGAAGGACTATGCCACAAAGAAGATCATACACTCCTAGGTATGCAAATTTATTTTATGGTCATTGTTTTTATTGTACTAACTTTGGACATAAGGTTGCAGATTGCAGGGATTATAAAAGAAATGTTCAAGCAAGAAATGCCTATGTGGCCCCACGTAACATTGAATGTTACAAATGTCATAACTATGGACACATAGCTAGTGATTGTAGAAGCATGATCGATACTTCAATGAAAGAGAACACTGATATCATATTTAGGAAAGTATGGATAAGAAAACAAGAAGAACAAGTGAACAAAGAATAGGTCCCAAAGATCGCAAGATTGGCAATAAATGAGATGAAGAAAATTCTACAGAGAAAAGGAAAGATGTCAGATACAAAAAGGTTTGGAATACAAATGAAAGAAAAGAAGGACAGGTAAATAATGAACAGGTTCAAGAGATTGTACTTTCAGGAATTGTAGTGAAATATGAATCCACAGATAGAAAGAAAGAAGTTAGAGCTAAGAGAGATGATGTATATACCAATGAAGATGATGAAGAATACACATCATAGGAGGAATTTTTCTGAGCTATCAGTCTTAGTTACTCTCAGGTAACATGAATATTAGATAGGGGGAGTCAATGCGATAGCTGTCACAAACCAAAGAACCATTCTTTGAGCAACTTGCAAAGTTTGAATAAACAGATGCAGAGCTGTCAGTTAGTAGAAGTAAAATCAGTTTTAGTAGTGAATACTTCATGATAGTACAATGATAAATGGTTCAACATTATGAACAATTGTGCAGTAGAGTCTTGGACAGTATGGACATAGATAGATTCATAAGAACACTTATAATGTTTGGACAAATATATGACAGTGGATGAGAGTATGGATTCATAGATTGATTAACAGAGTGGTTCAGAGACAAAGGAACATTATCATAATGGATGATAATTACATAGGAAATGGCTCGAACAATGCTAATGGATTCAAAATTGATAGATATTTTTTGGACACATGCAATGCATATAACAGTTCACACTCAAAATAGATTAATGCTTAGAAACAACAATGATAAAAATCCCTACGAGCTATGTAAAGGAAGACCAACAAATGTGATAGCAACACAGCCCCTTCACCACCTGCAGGTCGGAAGGTCCATGTGCACACAAGATCTTCTCTTCCACTCAGCCCGAAGAACTCAAAGGTTCCTCTATTTCCCTGTCGGGAAATCTGCACCCACAACAATCTTCGTGCGATCCCCTTTCCTTTGCAAATCAGAGGATCGAAATTCGTGACTTCACGAGTTCAAAGGTCAGTGGTTGAGGGTTTGTTTTACGAATCCCCGAACGCTGATACAAGTGAACGCTGACCTCTCCCTTCTCCTATCGGGATTTCTTCTATCGCGATTTCAGCACCCGCGGTGTCGAGCAGCTCGGTTCTCCAACCCCGAGTCCCGATATGCCGAAACTTCGATGAGTTTGTGGCTTTGACTTTTCAACGGTCCCGTCACCTCGTCGGGATTTCAGACTCCGCGGGATCGCGAATCCCGATGTCCAATGTTTGGGACTTCTCGCAGCGAAACCCCGATAAGGCATGCCACCTGTCCTCCACTCTGACCCTTGCGGCCCCACACTATCCTCTTAGCCTTTCAGAATATCGCGTATCACAATATCGCTATTTTCGTTGCAATATTTTGGAGTTTCAATCCACGAAACCCCGATACACAATATACGTGTAGATCCAACAGTCCTCGTGGTCCTGATCAATGTCTCTGCCCTTCCTGAGCTTTAAACCTATGGGAATACGTAGCCATATCTCCCTTGCACCTCTCCAAGATCTAACGTCTCTCGGAGATTCGCGGATTCTCCTCGGAGAATACCGACTGTCCATTTCTTCCGGATGAATTCTGCGAAATGAACCAAGTACTTCTCCACGAAGACTTGTCCACCTGCGTGAAAACTTGCAATGCTTGTTCAAACACTTCACGACACAAGCTCCCTGCGCTTCTTTTGACAATTACTCTAGGTTCTATACCTCCTGAGCTTTTCCACGACCTTCACGTCCTTCAGGAAAGAAACTTCTTGCTCGCACTCCTTGCAGCAAACCTTCAACCACGTCTAGGTGTTGAAGTCTTTGACTCTGCGCACACCTGCAGCAACAATCCTTTGATTCTTCACTCAGGTTCACAACCCTGAGACTTTTATCCGGCCTACGCACTCCTTGCATGACTCCTGTGCTCAACTGCACTTCTTGGATGAATGAGAACAAAACATATCTCTATCTGAACCCTCTATCAATGCACTCCTTGTGGGCACTTCAACTGCACTCCTTGCAGGAATTCTCTGCCTCAAATAGAGAAACAATTGAAACTCATTCCTTCTTCCTCTCATACTTCAATTCAAACATGAAATCATATACACATCACATAAAAACAAATGTATAACTGGAAGCAAACATTCATGAGCAATCAACAACAACAATACATAGAGAACATACACAAAACCATGGATTTGAATCAAAGCTTTCTTCTATTAATTCAAATATCTGTACATGGGTGTTCTTACACAGCTCTCTACATGCTCTTCTGCTTCTTCTCTATATGTTACAATGCACAATGAGGGTGTCTATATCCCGTTTCCCTCTTGCGCTCTACAACTGTCTAATCTAGAATTAAATTCTACCTACTTTAAATTAACTATCTTAAATGCCTCTTATCTACTAAGGACGAGAGCAATCCGGTCAAGGTCCATTTACAATATACAAGTGTGCTTCATTAAATCTCCACATTAATGTTCGTGCAACAGTTTTAAGGTATTTCAAAATTCATGTTGGCGCTTGTCCAGCTGTCCTTTTGCCTTCCGCGTTGGCTCGCTTGATGTGGGAGATGCTCTTGCATCAAAATGTGAATCACTTCAGAGTATTTGGAAGCAAATGCTACATCAAAAGAGAAGATGGTAGAATGTGTAATTTTTTCTCTCGTGTGGACAAATGAGTACTTGTTGGTTACTCAAGTACAAGGAAAGCATACAAGTGTTACAATATGAGGTTAAAAAAAGTTCTGGAAAACATCAATGTAACAATTGATGAGACAAGTGGACAAGAATTAAAGGAAGAAGAAAATGAATCAATGGAACAACTTTACGAAGAAGAAGTAGAAGATGAAGAAGAAGTCTACATCGAACAACCATAATGATTTCAGTTGTTAGAGAACACATATTACGTGTGCAAATTGAAGAAGGCCTTTTATGGTCTAGAACAGGCTCCTAGAGCATGGTACTCTAGACTGGATAAATATCTACAACAGATAGGGTTCAGAAAAGGATGTGCAAACAACAACCTCTACATCAAGGTAACTCAAAATAGTATTTTATTAATTGAATTTTATGTTGATGATATTATTTTTGGAAGCAATGATGATAGGTTAAGCCATAAATTTGAAAAGGTAATGCATAATGAATTTTAAATGTCATTACTTGAAGAACTATCATTCTTTCTGGGTCTTTAGATACATCAAAGAAACCAAGGAATTTTTATTTCTCAAACTAAGTATATCAGAGAAAAGCTAAAGAGGTTCGGAATGGAAGATTGCAAACCAATTACCACTCCTATGCAAACTAGTTGCAAGTTCAACAAATATGATGATTCAAAGTCTACATAACAGAGTAATATAAGTCAATGATTGGTAGCTTATTATATGTGACAACATCCAGACCAGATGTAATGCAGGCAGTTGGACAAGTGTGATGATTTCAAGGAACACCAAAGGAATCACATGTCTTAGTAGTGAAGAGGATTTTCAAATATCTCAAAGGAACACAAGAGTTTGGATTATGGTATCAAAACGGAAAGGATCTATCACTTATTGCCTACATAGATGCATATTGGGCAGGTTGCATTGCTGACCAACGAAGCACCAGTGGAGAAACGTTCTACTTGGGTGAGTGTTTAGTATCTTGGATAAGCAATAAACAATCATCAATACCTTTATCTACAACTGAAGCATAGTATATTTCAACAACAAAATTTTGTACTCAGGTTCTATGGATGAAACAAACTTTGACATATATATAAGTTGAGTATGATTATCCCATTCCAATCTATTGTGATAATACAAGCGCCATCAGTATCTCAAAGAACCCGGTGATTCACTCCAAGACGAGGCACATTCCAATAAAGTATCACTTTCTATGGGAACAAGTTGCAGAGAAGAACATCAGAGTTGAATATGTGGGCACAAAAGAACAAGTGGCATACATATTTACAAAACTACTTCCAAGGTAAGACTTTGAGTATCTTCGCCAGAGACTCGGAGTAATTTCTACTCCAAAATGAATTCTTTTGAATGATTATATTATATGTCTTATATTTACATGAGGAAGCACCATAAAGAGGGCAGTTCAGGTTGGGAGAATAGTTTCAGGAATATTTCAGTTAGGGGGAGCAACCCCGGATGGAAATATACCTTTGCCATTGATGACAAAGGGGGAGAGATTTATCAGATGCAAAGGTAAATTCTTGGAGAAAGAGCATAGAGGCATGGTTCCAAGGGGAGCAATGGTCAGAGGGGAAGCATTCAATATTTCATCAGAGTGTTGCCATCAATTCCAAAGGAGGATATTGTTGATTATTTGGGTTGGTTGTCATTGATGTCAACCCTTGAAGAAATTTTAGTAGTGAATTCTGGTAGCAAAAAGGTTTGGGTAATGGACCCAAGTTTGTTTGATGTATAATGGTATGAGTTTTAATATATTTGAAGGTAATACTATTCTATATGGATAATACATGTCATGCCGTTTCCAGTGGTATGTGGAACATCACATAACTCCTCACGGTTAGAGAGTTATGGCCATGTGAAGTTGAAGAACCCTCATGAGTCATCTAGAAGCCCCAAAAGGTCAAAGTAGTCAAAGTGGTTGCAAAGAAGAAATTATTTAAATAATAAAGTGAAGTGATGAGTGTACTATAATTCAAAGTGGATACAAAATAAATTATTTAAATAATTAAGTTAATGGAGAAATTGCTAGGTGGACAAGTGGTTAGAAGTGGGTTTTAAGATGGTTAGAAGGTAAATAATAAAGTGAAGTGATGAGTGTACTATAATTCAAAGTGAATACAAAAGAAATTATTTAAATAATAAAGTTAATGGAGAAATTACTAAGTGGACAAGCAGTTAGAAGTGGGTTAGCCCTAAAATAAGGGAAGTGGGTTAAGATGGTTAGAAGGTAACCCCTTGAGGAAGCTACATGAAAGTATAAATAAGAGGCAAAGGTCTCTCATTTAATCACCTATTGAATATTTATTTTGTGAAAGGTTATTTGGGTAGGTATTATTGATAAAGAAAAGTGTGGAATAAAAAATGCGGCAAGAAAAGTGCGATAGGAAAACTGTGGCAAAAAAAAGGTGCGGCAGGAAAAATGCGACATAAAAAGTGTGGAAAGAAAATCGCGGCAGGAAAATCGTGGAAGGAAAAGTGCGGGAGAAAAATCGCGATAGGAAAAGTATGACATAAAAACCGCGGTAGGAAAAGTGCGCCAGGAAAAATGCGGCAGACAAACCGTGGCAGAAAAACCGCAACAAAAAAATCGCGGCAGCAAAACGTTACAAGAAGAAAAAGGTATGGTTTTCATATGTGTAGTGTTGAACTTATGAATCCAGTTGAGGGTTTTCCTTGTAAATCTATTGGATGCCCTCTTGGAAGTTTAGGGATTGTTGTAGAATGGTTTTGAGGAAGATCTATTGAAGTATATTTTCAGTACACTTAGTTTGATTTATTGGAATATCTTGTGGTGCATTGTGAGAGACACTTGTTAGTGGTATTGGTATATGATTGGCTTATGAATGATACATCCTCGAGGCTACATAAAAGTGAGGTTATGGCACATGGTTTGATGTAAGGGTTTATGGTATTTGGTTATGGATAACAAGATGTATTTCTAGATAAATTTTGATGGTTATATTGGTATATGTATTTGGTATATGGTTGAGGTACATGTTGGGTACATGGTTGAGACAAGTAGTTGATGAGTTGGAACATACATGAGGTGTATAGTTGATGATGTTGGTACATTTTGATGAGTCATAGTTTATGTGTATTTTATGCATGATTGGTACATATTTTGTGCATGGTTGATGCACTCGTTGATGGTATAGGTTGAGGTATAGGTTGGTGCATGGTTGATGCACTTGTTTATGGTATAGGTTGATTACAGGTTGTTTGGATAGGTTATTGTAACATTTTATTTGTACAGGTTTGGTGCATGGTTGATGCATTTGTTTATGGTACAGGTTGAGGTACATGTTGGCACATGTTATTGGTACAGGTTATTAGAGGTTGATTACAGGTTGATTGGTACAAGTTTACAACAATATATCTCACAATGATATTGTGATAATGGTTTCATCATTCAACTTCTATGTTAGGGCGGTTGGACAGGGCAAGGACAGGTGGTTGTAGTCACCTTTCGGTTGTAGCCGGAGAACATAGGGGTTTGTATCCTCCTTCTGGTTGTAGCCATAGAATTGGGGAGTTGGAGCTTCCCTCAGATTGCAGCCTGAGAAACTAGGTGGTTGTAGCCTCCTTCTGGTTGTAGCTAGAGAATTGGGGAGTTGGAGCTTCCTTCAGGTTGTAACCTGAGAAATGAGGGGGTTGGAGCCTCCTTCCAGTTGCAGCTAGAAAATAAAGGAAGTTGGTGCTTCCAATGAATGTAATTATTAAAGACATATAAGAAAAAACATTTTGTGGTTTTCTCTTGCTTTAGGTTTCCACGTAAAACACTGGTGTACTGTGTATGTGTGTGATTTCTCATTTATTCATTGTTTATTTACTCTGCAACTATTGGATGATAATGATACATTGATATAACACTTGCATTTTATGGTGAAAAATGATTAAATTGCTCCATTACTGATTCAACCCCCCTCTCAATAATCCAACAGAGGGAACGGACGATGAAATTTCATAGACCCACCTAGTGGAAACTCATCCTAAAGGATAATTAACTTACTAGGACATTATGTCACCCTCCCAGGTATGAACACGTTAAAGAGCATAATTTCCAAGCAAACATTATGAAATGAAGGAGAATTCAATGCAACATATTCAAGTGCTTCAAAAATCAGAGTGACACATACCATGATACCCAGACTCATTACCTCATGGAGAAAGACTTACTGCTACTTCAGAACTAGGATGGTGGGATGGACGTCACTGTTGCTGATAGATGGGATGCACTGAAAAAAAGATGGKCCCTCTAGGGCCAAACTCAAGTCATCTTGCTCTCGACACTGCATGTTTAGGACCCGTGGGCCTCGAGACATGATMTCCTTAGTTATCCGTAGGATAGGGGATAACATCTGGCTCCAACTTGGGGACATGTKCTCATCATAGAGTGCATGAGAACCTCAACATATCGGGCATGACTTGTATCTGCTTAGATCTTAATGAAATGCATAAGTAATTTTTAGGGTGGTGATATCACCCCTCGCTAATATATGATATAAAATAAAGATAAGAAAKCATATATACATAAATGAAAAAATACAATGATGAAAATGAAACAATACTAGCATGAATGCAGATAGTATATACAATGGATCCAAATGCCTACTTACCTATACTTACCTATTGGTTGAATTCTAGGTGTATTCAAATAACCATTGAATTCATCCTAGCAATATCTCATAATACTTGCCTCTGTGCTTCATCATAAACCAAAAAAATGATAAGTCAAGAACAAAAATAACATGAGTTATAAAATGTATTGTATCATTGGAAATCGTAAAGTCTATCTCATGGAGGCGGGAGGGAGGGACAAAATTATGCCAAGTCACACTTTTAGGAAAGTGATCAATCCATCTCAAAAAGGGATCGTGATAAATCAAAGGTTCAAAATACTGACTCAAAGAGTCTTAAGGTTGGCTACCTTGGACATCTTCACATTCTAATATTTGGGAATGGACTAGTAAGAACCTAGAGGATGACTGACAATTTCTTAAGGGAAGGTTGAAATACTGAGATAATAAATTTCTTTTTGAGATATTCAACCTAATAGTGAATTATAAAAGTAAGCTTTTCCTTAGAGAAAACTCAAGACAAGGGACACATTTTCCAAGTACATGCTTAGTGACATATCGAGGCAAAGTAATCGATAGAGGTTGGAAAACCTTGTTACAAGTATCCTTCTTTGGGAAAGCAATGTCCTCACGTTTACCAAGATCTGAGCACAACAGTGGTTGATAATATTCTTCATAGAATAAATCCAAGTGCTCAAAAGAATACTCATCAAAATATTCAAGGTATGACTGAAAATCATCAGGAGAATATTGCACTGGGTCATTCTTGGGTGCTTGGAAAACTTTTGTAATTATATCATCATCTTGTTGCCAAACGTCAAAATTATTAGGAATATCATATGATTGTTGTAAATGAAACATTCAAACATATCCTTCCATATCTTAAATGGGATCCTCATCTGAACCAATCACATCCCAATTACGTCTTCCAACATGTATGAAATCATCAAAATTATCAACCATGCCACTACCTTTGTCATAACATGAAGGATTTAAAGCATCCACAAGCTCCTCTAATACTTCACTTTCCAAATAAAAAAATAATGCATCATCAAAATTTTGGAAAGGGAAATAACTTACTGTGTTTACTTCTTGCTGTGCAGGAGCATCAATGGATTGGATGAATTCATTAAATGGAATAGGGTTTAGTACATCATCCCCAAGACTCGTCTCTTTAATCATCTTTTTTCCTTCATCAAAAAATGAAGGGCCTAACTCTTCCAAGGGTTCCTTTACTTCTTGAACCTCTGAATCATAGAACAAAGTGTCATTAAAAACCTGGAAGGGAAAATGACTAACCTCATACTCTTGTTTTTTTGTAGGATGAATGGGATTTCATATGGCTTCATCAGAGGTGGGAGAACACATTAATACTTCATCATCATGTTTGATATCTTCAGGCTCTCTCTCTTCAACCAGGTCTTCATTATCCTCGGTAGAAGCATGAGTAAAATATTATTCTTCCTCATGGGATTGGAAACCTTCATTAAGATCCCTCTCCCCAACCTCCTATTGGTCGATGACTTGTTCCCTTATTTCAAAGATCTCAAGGGAAACTAATCTCTCCAGACTAAGAGTATCTAGGGTACCTTTGGGGTCATCAACTTTGGTTTCTGGAGAAAATATGTGTTTTCTTTTGAACAAAGAGATATTCACCTCGATTTGTATGACCATGTAAAAGGAATCATCGATATTTTTTGGCCCCCTTTTATTGAGGAGGAACCCTAAATGCACTAAGAGTTCATTTGGTATAGAGGTAAATGAGGTACTTGTTTCCAGGACGATGGATTCTAGGAATCTGATATAGCAAGTTCTCAAACCTAGTATGGAATTCCTTGACAGTCTCATTCTCAGTTTGTTTTATGTACTAGAGTCTTTTTAGTAGCATTTGGATATCTTCCAATTTAATACCCCATTTCTCGATAAAGGTTTCTTCTATCTGGTCCATATATGTGATGCTAGCATCATGGAGATCGTCATACCATTTCCTAGCATTTCCATGAAGAGTGGTAGAGAAAAGGTTCATTTCCAAATCCTTAGCATCATCACTGATAGGGTGGAGTTGAAAGAAATCCTAAAAGTTTTCCATCTGATGGTCGGATCTAACCCCATCACTACCGGTGAATCTAGGGAGCCATTGATCATACCTCGAGGGATTTTTTCGAGGGTAACCCAAAATTTTACTCATATCCAAGGGTTTAAAATTTCCTGGGTCCCATTGAGAAGCCATGTTCAGCTTAAACGTTAGTGGAGTCACCAAATAATACTTCTATGGATCATCAAATGGAAAAGAGGGAATCATCCTCAGTGGATTCGCCAGGTAAGCTTCATAAGATAAAAGGATTTGAGGGAAATGCTTATAGAAAAAGTGTTGTTGAGGAATATTGACTTAGTGTTCCCCGACAACGACACCAAAATGTTATCTCATAATCTGTACTTTCCTAAATCCCAAAGCAAGTAGATACAACATTGACGTAACAAGGGGTGACCTATCACTGCCACCTTAATAGGAAACCCCTTTCTATTTAGGAGTATATCAATGTACCCTAGGGGAGACATCCCCAATGACCTGAGGATTTGAGAAGGCTAAGGCAAGAAACTCCCCCCCCCCTCTCACTAGTCACTCAATTTCTTGGGTTCTTTGTGTATTATAGAGATGAAGAAAAAGATAAATAAAGTGTACACTAGTACATATGAGCAAATTTGCGACGGTTTTTCGTTGATATTGCCACACTTATCCGTCGCAATTTCCACAAAAGCCGAGATTTTTTTTCGTTGGAATAATTTCGTCGCTATATCCATGATCCAAGTGTGCATGGAAACATCGACGAAATTATCTCTCCATGTGTCACCACCTTCAATATCGGTTAACCCTATGCATCGTTGCAATTACGACGAACTATAGTCGCAATAACAACGAAGAAATGTGGCAATTACGACAAAACTTTGTCACAATTGGGACGAAATGTTATGCCAAGCCAATAACTTACGACGCAGCTGCTGAACGTGCGATGAAAGTCCGTCACAACTTGTGATGAAAATCTGTGGTAATATCGACGAGTGCAATATCTCAAAACCAAATTTACAACGCACATGCTGCATATGCGACGAATATTCATGGCAAATTGTGACGAAGTTTCGTCGCTATAGCGACAGTTGTGGTAAAATAGTAAAATATTTTCGACGAACTTGCGTCGATATTGCGACGATGACTTTAGGTTTAAAAAAAAAGATATCAGAGTTATAGAGAGTTGCAACAGAGTAATACTGAGTAACAACAAGTAGAGTAACAACACAAAATTCGAAGGAGAAAGTACAGTTACAACATAGTGTTGCAGCAGAGTTACAACATAGTTATAGTGAGTTGCAACAGAGTTACATAAAGTGTTGCAACAGAGTTATAACGAGTTGCAACAGAGTAATAGTGGGTAACAACAAGTGGAGTAACAACACAAAATTCGAAGGAGAAAGTACAGTTACAACATAGTGTTGCAACAAAGTTACAACATAGTTATAGTGAGTTGCAACAGAGTTACAGAAAGTGTTGCAGCAGAGTTATAGCGAGTTGCAGCAGAGTAATAGTGAGTAACAACAACTGGAGTAACAACACAAAATTCAAAGGAGAAAGTACAGTTACAGCATAGTGTTGCAGCATAGTTACATCATAGTTACATCATAGTTATAGTGAGTTGCAACAGAGTTAAAAAAAGTGTTGCAGCAGAGTTATAGTGAGTTGCAACAGAGTAATAGCGAGTAACAACAAGTGGAGTAACAACACAAAATTTGAAGGAGAAAGTACAGTTACAACAGAGTTACAACATAGTTATAGTGAGTTGCAACAAAGTTACAGAAAGTGTTGCAGCAAAGTTATAGCGAGTTGTAGCAGAGTTATAGTGAGTAACAACAAGTGGAGTAACAACACAAAATTCGAAGGAGAAAGTACAGTTACAACATAGTGTTGCAACAAAGTTACAACATAGTTATAGCGAGTTGCAACAGATTTATAGTGAGTTGTAGCAGAGTAATTTAATTGAACCAAGGTAATTCATGGGGTTAGCAAATTATTTAGGAATGAAGTGTCTCTTCAATGCACATTAGAAAAGGCAAGTATAACCTTTCAATTCATTGCAATTGAAAACCAAGCATATGAAGATTTGACTTGAAAGAATTGTAATGCATCAATATTAAATCTAATGAAACTTGAAATTTCATTTGAAATCAAAGCAAATTTCACATGATACACAATGGCAGAACCTTTGATACAATGAAGGAGTTGGATAACATAACACT
>ML777182.1:227200-271337 GCA_009831015.1 Picea engelmannii
TATTATGGAATCCACATACCCTTTTCCATAGAATATACTAACTATATCCAAAAACCAAAGACATGAAATATGGTATAACTACACATATTATATAAATATATTATCAAGGAAAAAATAAGCTAAATGCAATTTGGACATTTGAATTTTTTTTTACAAGTTAAATGAGTACATCAATAAAAAATAACATACTAACCTTGCAAGTTCAAAATCCGAGCTATGTAGATCGAGAATTGGATTTGTTCAACTGGTGGGTGACGGAAAAAATAAACATCTCAAACAAAAGCCAAGAGCAGTGTCACAACTATAGCAATTGTGTCGCAACGTCTCTTAAAGTCATGTATATATAGATAAAATAGTCAACTAGCTGTTAACACCGACCAATGAGATAGACAAAATTTTCTTCGCTATTGCCACGAAAGTTTGTCGCTATAGCGATGAAAATCCCGACTAGGTTAAATTAAGATTTTCGTTGATATTGCGATGAATGTTCGTGGCAATAACGACGAAAATCCCGCCCTGTTTAAAAAAAATATGAAACTAGTGGAAGCGTGGAAATTTTTTGTGGAATAATCTGCCCATATGTAGTAGTGGTACCTTCCCATAGCAAGACAACAAAATAGAAAAAGGGAACTTTCCAAGTAGCAAAATGATGTCAATGCTTCATAAGACAATGAACTCTTGAGAAACAAACTAGCTGATATAAAATTGCAGTAGTATAACAATTTAAAACAATAATGATAAATTTGTAACAACCACAATACTTATGCTTCAAAATGCTTGAGAAGAGACTAGAAAATATAGCTTTAACTAGGTAAATTGATATTAGATAGTCACAAGAAAATTTAGCAATGTCTAGCTGGCAATATATGTCACTTTTGAGGTTAATCTGCTGTTGTTAGATGGCTGTAGCAATATTTTGCAATAGTAGCAAGTTGGTTAGTGAATTAGGCCAATCTAAGGTTAGTAGGAGTTAGTGGATGTTCCAAAGAAGATAGTTTGAAAGTAGTTTTATCAATCAATCACTATTAGTGAATAAGCTAGTGACTTCTAGGGTAATGGAGTCAATGATGGAAGCAACAACTTTTAGAGGGAAATAACAATGATAATACTTAGTCAAAAGGAGATGGAGAAGATGACAGAGGTGTTGGTAACCCAAGGCCTCAAACATCCAAGTCCTATAGATAATTGCTAGAAAGTAAGGAAACTTAAGCCCTAACGATTTATCTTTTCCTTAGACAATTTGAAATAAATATGCAATAGGCAATGAAGTAGGGTTACTAGAGTGCTACAATGGTAGGTGATCCGAAAAGATATTTTACATGACTATGGTTGAGTTATTATGCATGTGTTTATTAATCAATTTAGGAAGTTGAATGAAAGAAGGAGGAATTAAAGAGGAAATGTGATAGGCATATAAACATGTAAAAAACTGAAATGAATCATAAACAACAACAAACCATAACACTAATGTGATAACGGAGTTCGACAATCTTGCCTACATTTCCGAGCCTTTGTCTTAGTGGGATTTCTTATTTTTGTTCAAAGCTTTACAAGTACGTCATTAAAGTGCCAAAAGGTTACAAAAATGAGCTCGTCGTGTTCTACCAGATCTCATGAACCCATCAAAATTGACGACACCCAAATCGGATGAATGAGGCTCCCAGAAATGGCCCACAAAGGTCCTCTCCTCAATAGATTCCCTGCATGGCAATGGATTTGGCTCAACAATCCGGTAGCATAAAACTATTCTGAACCTACTCCCATGGCCTCAAGAAGGCCTGGTTTATATATATATGAATTTGCTAACCATCTTCCAACTTTCCCCCAAGATCTGGCCTCAAAAGGGCCCAATATCCCCCAATATTGGCCAAAAATCTCCAAAACTACCCAAAACATCATAAAAAATCACTATAATAAAGTTAAAAAAACTACTTTATCCACATTATTTGAGTGCAACCCCTTTTGAGCAGGCTCCTGGTCATATGAGTTTTTCCCACATGGTCAAGTGCTAAGTTGGGCACGTTGGCCCCTTAACAATTTGGCCCCTGTTCTTTAGCACATTCCCGGAACCTTGGATTAAGTTTTGTGTGATGGTCCCTAGGATCTCGATGCTTGGCTATATTATGGTGTTGATGTGGCCAGAACCTAAACTCCACGCGCAAACAACGGTTAGACCCCCCGATTTGGTATCCCATGGTCTAGCCCTTGGTCGACGGGCTAGCCCGACCGATCGGGGCTAACCTTAGCCATCTGTGCCAAGCACTAACGACGAAGTCCATGTCATATGCACTAAGTTGAGAACCGAGGGCTATCCCAATAATCCCTCGCTAACAATTAACTAGGTCGTGGTCATATTGGTGCAGTCGTATGAAATCTGTCAGGGGCCGGGGATAGGCCCCAACCCTAACTCTCCTCCATATAGCCCCGTGTGCAAACTTGAATATTATTTTTTCCCTTAGTATAACAAGAACTACCCATAGGCGGGCTGGCTATCCCAACCTATGTGAAACCTTGGCACCCGAGGAGGTCCAGGGTTTGAAACCCATAAAATCCAAAATTTTTGTATACCACGAACAAGCCAATCCATGGGTGCTACGTGGCAGACCACGTCTGGGCCACGTGGCACTACTCCATATGCCAAATAATGCCACATGTCCACATGCCATTCGACCACTTGTCTACTGAGATGTCACCCAGTCACCTGCCATTGTACCTATACCTACCATGTGTCATACGGATGTGCCACGTGTCAGCACTGCAAGGGTTACATGTGTCACTCCCTCATTGGTCACCTGTACCTATTCACATCAACCATCTATACACCAAGTCACCTTGCCATGTGTTACCTCTAGAAGTTTCCACATCAGCACTGAATGTGCTTGCCACGTCAGTTGTACGACCATATGACCTGTACAATCATCTTCCACGTGGTACTGTACGAACTGTACAATCATCTTGTTTTTGCATGTTTGGAAAAATGTAAAAATCACCATAACTTGAGCATACGATGTCCGTTTGAGCCCGTTCAAGTTGTGTTGGGTTCATATCAACGATTTCTATGTACAGTTTTGTTTTGAAGCAATTCTAAGAACTTTTATTTTTAGGCCTTTCTGAGCCCCATCAAGCTCCTGGATCCAAATCTGGATCAGTAGGGCTCTAGTATCTACTTCTTGATAAGGTGCTCTTTGAAAAATTTAAAAAAGTGGAAAATTATAGAGAAAAATATAATAACTTATGTCTTTTTCCTAGGGTTTCAAGCAAGCAATTTCATAATATTTGATATTAAACAAGTAAATTCACCATAAGCATTCATTCACAGTAAAAAATGCAGATTTTCTACTTACTTCACCAAGAACAATCTAGCTCAAACCCTATTTGAAGATCCTCAACCATGAAAATAGCCAAGAAACACCAAAAATAGCCTCCTCCAAGAAGTGCACCTAGAATTTCAACCAATAACCCTAAAAGAGGGCGCAAATTTAAGACTTCACCACTTGTGTGATGAGAGATGATGATCAAAATGAGAGTTTTTCTCTCTTATTTATACAATTTCAATGACCTTTAATTAAAATTAGGTCATAAAAAGGTTGACATGGCCAAGTTACATTAAAATCTAGTCTTTACATAAATGACAACAATTAAACCCTAATTTCATTTTCAAGGGTGACATCATGCCCTTCTAGGGTGGCGTTAGGCCCCCAAGGTGGAACGCTAGGCCTCAAATGCAAAATGTTTGGCCTCCAAAGGCCCTAAATGATGCCGCACGTGCCAAATAGCACCAAACCTCCCTCATAAATGTAAACCTTAACTGGATGACGTCTAGGGTCAAAATGATGACATCAGGGACTCTCAAGGGTCAATTTCCTGGAGGAAAGGCAACACCCCCTGGGTCTAGTTCTACCAGAGTGTCCCTGTTGCAACATCCTTCCTTCTTCCTAGTGCCAGGCTCTGGTTTCTCTTTCCTCTTGTTGGGGTCACAACATCCATCTATTGGGCTTTCAGCCCCATGGAGGTCCGACCTAATCATTCCCCCATATGTACCTGTCCACCGAGCAAAGTCCTGCAGAAACAACAAGTATGCCCTCCATGGGCTCATAAGTCACAGGGATCATAGTAATGTCAATAACATATAATAATAAAATTACCCAAACATGTGTATCAAACCCCCCTTTACCCAGACAAATGCTCAAAGGCGTTATGCAATTTAACAAGTCAGGTTTGGAGAAGGTCTCAAGATGTCCTATTGGGATAATCTTCCTTAAGTTTTGGGTGTTTCCCAGGTGAGAACCAATATAAGGTCATGTAAGTGTGTATGATGTGGCGTAGGGTAAATATTTGGGTAGAGGGTGCAGTGAAAATAGGGGAATGTAGGTATTTCCTGTGGGTGCCTCTGTAGGGGGCGAGATGCACCTTATCATTGATGCCATTGTTTCCTAGCCCATTCATTGCCTTTTATTATTATTCTTTTTTCTTTTTTGTCTTATTTATTTTCAAGGGAAATGCTGGGGGACACTGTCTTGGCATGGTGACCAGAGGTGACAACGTTACCCACAAGCATTTCACGGAAATGAGAAGGCTGGCTTGTGATGAGACCCCCTTTCTCTTGGCTATGCTACCAAGAGCCACTACCCTTGTTTGGTGACTAGATAGATGGTAGTGTCATACTGCTACATGCCCATGGACCTAATAGGCTGGCTCATGGTGAGACCTCCCATCCACTAACTAGTACCTTGAGTTTTGATTTATTTTATGGGTCCCCTTTTCTTACCGAGAAGACTTTTATTGCTTTCTTGGGATTCCCTGGGCGAAGCATCTCAAAGGTTTGATTTTGTATTTTAACTTTTTCTAGCTACTTTCACCCCCTGGGAATTTAGCCCCTTCTTCCCACAAGGTAAGGTACAACCCTTCCTAGCGTGGCAAACACAATGCCCGAACCAAGGTGGGGGAAGATGGGAGGAGTAATGATGGAGAGTGGTAAGTATGGAGGGAATGGACGATGACCTTTCACAAAACCACCCAATGGAAACTCATTCTAGAATGGAAACTCATGTCTACTTCCTCTAGGGGAATCAACTTACTAGAGGAAGTAGACATTCCAAACAATACATTATAAAACCATGAATGGAATTATGAGTTTTTGGTGATGCCTTTTGATCTTTTTAGTGCTCCATCCACTTTTCAAAGCTTCATGAGCAATATTTTTTGGCCCTTTCTATACAACTTTGTGCTTCTCTTTTTTTATGATGTTTTGATTTATATTAAGAATTTAGAGGCACATGTGGCACATTTTAATCAAGCCTTACAATTACTCTGGGATATCCAATTGTTAATCAAACATTCCAAATTTTCTTTTGGCACTTATGAAGTGGAATACTTCAGTCACATTGTTAGTAGGACAAGAGTGTGAGAAAATCCAAAGAAAGTTGATGCTATGAAAGATTGGTCATGCCCAGATAAATTGATAAAAAAAATGTATTTGTGTGGAATGATATAGAAAAATAAAGTCTTGTATGCCTGAAAGGGATATTTCCATGTGTACAAATTCACTCTTAGTTGTGATGGACTTCCTGAATAATTTCAAACTCAAATGTGATGACTTAGGGAAAGACAATGGATCATTGTTAATGCAAGGGAAGTGCCCATTAATGTTCACTAGTAAATAATAATATGATAGAAAATTGGGTAAGTTTACATATGAGAAATGAATTATGGCCATCCTTCATGTAGTAGATATATGGAACTATTACCTCATTAGAAGGCAATTCTAGGTCAAGACAAATCGCCATAGCTTGAAGTTCTTTTCAAAAAAATGTTTCTTACCACTAGAGAAACAAAAGTGGGTAACTAATATGTTAGGATATGACTATGAGATTGTCTACATGAAGGGAAAGGAGAATGTGGTGGTCAATACTTTATCTAGGAAATATGAGGAGGGAGGGTCCTTATTTATCTTATCCTTATTGGTGCCAAATTGAATTGTCGAGGTATACCGGGAATGGTTAGCTAGTGATAAGATTGTTCACATTAACAAATAGCTAAAAGAGGACCCCAACCACTCTACTGGCTACACTTGGTAGCACAATGACTTAAGGTATAAATGGTGTCTTTTTGGTGCAAAACTCTATTTTACAAGAATAAGTGTTAGTGAAATTGCATTAATGTCCCACCCCAAGTCACTCTAACTTTTAGAAAACATATGAAAGGACTAAGTGGTCATTCTTTTGTGATGGAATGAAGAAGGAAATCTATACATTTGTAACTAAATGTGACACATGTGAGAGGAAAAAGAGTGAAACGATGAACACCCTTAGGGAATTATATTCTCTATCAATCCTTGCAACTATCTGGGATAAAATTTCCATGGATTTTATTGTTATCCTTCCTAAAGTTGGGAATAAATATAACATCATGGTGGTTGTTAACCACCTTTCCAAATATTCTTAATTTTGTGTATTATAGCTCCCATTCAATCCATCCATAGTTTCATAATCCTTCATGGATCAATGTTTTAAAATTACATGGCATGTCTAATTCCATTGGAACATATCATTATGCCACCTTCACTAGCAAATAGCGATATTTGTTTAAGAAGTAAGGCATTAAATTGAAAATGATCACATATTATCATCCCTAAATAGATGGTCAAACATAGGTTGTAAATAATTTCCTAGAAACTTATTTGTGCTTTCATGAGATTAATAAAACCATTGGGTTCAATGGTCCCCCCTTATTGAATGGTGGTACATTACTATCTATCATGGTACTACCAAAATGTCACCCTATTAAGTTGTTTATGGAAAAAAATTCTCACTGATTGCTTTGTACTTACTAATCAAATCCAATGTTCAAGAAGTGGATATCACTCATAATGATAGAGCTATCATTCTCTATACACTTAAGAACAATTTTTTTTTTTTTTTCTCAAAATAGAATAAAGAAATAGATAAATCAAAATCACTCAGAGAACTCCTTTGAATAAGGGGATCATGTGTTTCTTTGTCTCTAGTCATGTAAGAAAACATATCTCAGATAAAAAATCCACTAGAAACCCGCCCCCAAGTTCTATGGTCCCTATCAGATCCTCTAGGAAATTGGACAAGTTGCTTATAGATTGGCTCTCCTATCCCAATCCAATATCCAACTAGTATTTCATGTGTCTTGTTTGAAGAAAGTTATGGGATCAAATTTTCGCATTCATACCAACCTTCTAGAACTTGATGAAGAATGTTCCATTTGGCAACATCCAGAAGCAGTACCAATCAAACGAGAGTGTCAACGTTTCCACCGAATTATCCCAAAAGTCTTGATATAGTGGAAATATATGCCACCAAAAGATGCCACTTAGGAAAAAATAATGTTTTTACAACAATTCCCACACTTCCAGCCTTGAGGAAAATGATTCTTTTGAAGGAAAGGGAATGTTAGGGTACTACCCTAACCTCCCTTCTTAAGGGCATGTAAGAGTTCATTGATTAATGTGTGAGTCTATGTATATTGAATAAGGCCCACTAGTTAGTTTGTACTCATTAGTGATGGGACCATGAGTGGATTAGGGTTTGTGTAGTGAGAGACTGTTTATAGAGGTAGGAACCTATGTAATGTTTTTTCAAGTATTATCATTGTATTGGAGCTCTAATCATTTGGAGGTTGGACCCTCAAAGAGGCCTATGAACATTGATCTCATTCTATATTCTCAAAGTAAGGGTTAATATTATGTGTGTCTGATACTCTTGTTCTTCCTATTCTATATTCTATAGTTTATATTTCTTCTGATTTTTTTTTTTTTTTTTTCTATATAATTATCACACCCAATTGCTCACATAATGAATCATATTGGTCATATGTGATTATCCATTGGCACTGGTAATTACAATGATAATTATGTGGGAGCTAGTAAATATTATGGATGACCTAAATCAATGGGTTAACTCGAGTGGTTGAGTTTATGAATTACAAGTAAGAGGTCATGGGGTCAAGTCCTTGGGATGGATACCTCTATAGATATTATTGGGCCTCATTCGATGTCCCCGCTGAATTAGATTACCAAAAGTGAAACTGATTGGATTACCTCCCATACCATCCTTGAAATGAGTAGAAGAACCAGAGGGTTTCATGAGATGTGTATTCCATTAGAAAAAAAAATCTTATGGATGATCTCATCCTTCCTATTACAATGCAAACACATCTTACACTGGGACTAGTAATTCTCATGGAAAACATACTTCCTCTTGTGGTGGCCACAAATATTATAGTTTCCCAAGCACTTCATATGATCCCAACACCTTTTACAGTGGCACTCCCTCCTAGAATCCATATTACACCTTTCAATGTCCTCCATAAGGACTATTTTCCCAACCTCCCTGCTTTCCATATTCTTCTAATATAAACTTGGGTCACCCTCCTACCCAACCTAGTCAATAATTTTCAAAAACAATTCACTAGGCCAATCCAATCAACAACAACCAAACCAGGATAAGTATAATAAGGACAACAATCACTAAAACAAAGGGTATGGGATAAACCACCAAAATAAACCTAACAACATTGGGGGTAACCTTTATCAAGTTCAGAAATGAAACCCTCATAAACAAAAATGATAGGGTCATGCTAACCAATTATGGACCAACCATCCATGTTCCATTTGCAGGGAATATGGTCATTACACCAACCATTCTTCTATAATTTTCAAGGTCAAACACTTGTGAGGATTATAGAGTAACCATCATAACAATCACCCAATCAACAAAATTCACCCCCCACAAGGGGATCCTAACCCTCAACAACCAACAATCTCATTTAATCCCTTCCCCAAGTAATACTTAGTGACCACTACTCAAGAAACACCCTTGTCTCCTTCTCCTCTATTACATCACAATATGGAGACCCTTCCACCCAACACATATACATGAGCTCTAGTGACATGCATCTTCAAACATGCACTCACATGTATGGAATTCCAAACCCCAAACCTTCCAATAAATATGATACTCAACCATCTTCTAGTATCTCCTTGAAAATCCCTTAAGTTGGTGTAAACGCCACACCTTGTGTTCCAAAATTTCCTTTATATAGGACTACACATAACCCCCATGCAAGGGCCACCTATAGCTATAACAATGTCAATGATCTAGCTCATTTTCCTTCCATGATGTCAACATTAGAGGTCCCTCAAACCTTCCCTTCCAAACAAAAATAATTTTTTTCTTCCCTTGGAGACATCAATCCTTTAAATTCTTGGTTGAGGATGTTTGATTTGGACAATAGTAAAGCCTAGGATCCCCCTTTCTGTCACATTCTAGATCCCAATCATGGTGAAGAACCTTATTATTAATTGTTTCATTGTGAATGAAGGTGCTTCCACCTACATTATTTTTTACTTGGTTTGTAAGAAGCTAGGTTCCCTAAAATTTACCCCTTCCACCATCACCCTCCATGCCTATAACATTATCCCATCTCAAATATTGTGACGCTTTCAAGATATTCCCATCAAAATCATCAATAAAACCATCTTGATTGAAAATGAAGTTGTGGAACACATTCTCAATTAAAATATCCAACTCAAGGGGAGTTATATATATGCCATGAAGGAAATCACCTCATCAATATTTTGCACCATTGGGGCCACCCATCCCCTCCCATATTTTGTGGAGATGGGCCCTGAAATATTTAAGGAATCTTCCTTACTTGGGGCTTACCCATGGAACTCCTCTCTGGGTTATCTATATGGAATCATATCCCATATCCACCATCTCCTATTCCATCAAGGCCCCACCCCTCCCACTTAATATCCCCTCCCCTAACGTAGAATTCATACTTCATCCCCATAAGTAACCCTATGTTCCCTCTACATCATCACCACCATCACCAAGTGAAAAAGAACCATCCCATAGTGGTCCCCCTCTTTCCTAGCCCATCCCTCTAGTAAATCCTATACAATGGATTCCATTTATTTTTTTACCCACTATGGTAGTTGGGACCCCCATCATTGCCACCATAACCTATTTGGGTTAATCGTTGGAGTACCAGTTTGGTTCCTCCCCCCCCCCAAACCTCAGTCCTTCCACTGCACCACCCATGATATTGGTATTCTCTCATACTTCTCATGGTGAATGTTCTTCTATTATTTAAAATCCACCTAAGAAGCCAAAAAATAAGACTAAGACTTGTGCATGGAAAAACCACAAATAGATCAAAGACAATGAGAATGTTGGGGAAGCCTCCATACATGATCCTAGCCTAGCCCCACCCATACAAAAACATGATATTTCCACTTGGAACACTCATCCTTGTGCCCTTTGTGACATGTTGGGTCACCCCACTCACCATTGTTCCACACTCATAGATATTTTCTAGTTGGGTTTTTCTCCCCACATTCCACCATTGTCCCCCCTTATGTTGCATCCCCTCACACATGATGGAAGAACACCCAACTCTTCCTAGAATCACATTGCCCCTTTAGAATAATCACACTTACATTGTTTACAAAGTACTTGGTCATTATACCCATGATTTTCCAAGCCTCTTGGCCCATTTTCACTCCCTTGATGATAGTCTACATCACTCCAACCCACAATATCACCTTATTAAGCAAGCCTTGCTTACTTCTACTACCAATATTTCCCCTATMTTGAAAAATATATCATCACCTAAGTAGTTCCACCTTCTCCATCTATGCCCTTTCCTTCTCAACTTATGTCATAACTCCCGTTGATGAGGCTCCGGTTTTCTAAACATCATGAGATACCTTCCATGTCATATTTTGACCCTTCCTCACATCCAGTGAAGTACCCATGTATAATGTAGAGTTTTCGTATTTAGGTTTTGATAAATTTTAAAACCATGGTTTATGTTTTATCTGTGCAAGAAATCATCAAAGGCATCCTTTTTTCACATATATTTGGTGGTCCCATCTTAGGTATCTTATCTACACTAGTATCTATGTATAGGCTCGTCTTTTGTTACGATGCATTTTACCTTTTGTCACCTTTCAATTTTTTGTATGTTCTGCCTTATCCTTGTGAGTTTCTTGACCACTATGGGTTCAATCCAGGCAATCATCATATGATAACACTCTTCTTCCAATAAGTTTCCTTAGTTTATCACATTTTTCACACCCATTTGCTCATTTTCCTTCATGCTTAGGAGTCCATGTAGTCCACTTTCCATTAAGAGCCATGTGCTTCTCTCTTACCATTTGTTGGAATCTTCCTCAGTCTCCTGAGAGGTTACCATTAGTTTTATGCTTTGTCTCACTGTATTATCGAACCCATTCTTCACTTCATTCATGTGACAAATTTTTGTATGTATTTAACCCTTCATTCACCCATTCTAATGAGAACCACCCCAAGTGCCCACCCTAGTTTCCTCCATCTGATATCATATTCCCTATACATCATTTAGGATCACTTGGTCATTTAAAAAAATACAATACAGGGGGAAGAGGTTATTTTTTCTTCTTACCATAAAGTTTTAAAATATGTTACATATTGTTATCAATTTGGGCAGTAGTTAGTGTCACACTTGTTTAGAACATTTGTATTGAGTCACCCATGTTTTTCCATCAACAAAAATCTCATTGGTTTTTGCATCCCACTAATACCATATATTTGATCTCATCATCATGGTTCATCATATTTTCACCTACCATCCATTTGACTTGTTGTCCTGAGTATCTCTGATGTCATCAACTTGCCTTTATATGCATGGTCCCTAGTAAACCCTCAACATTACTCACATCCTTGTCTCCACATTAACATCTAGTCAAGTTATCTATTTTAGGTTCGTGGTCATTATCCTAGTCAATTCTCATTTATGATCTATTCAAGAGAAGTCCCATGTCTCATACCCATCATGGCCTTGTGATCACTTTTGTCTCAATTCCAAGTTTTTATCATTTATCAATGGTTGTTGTACCTCATGTTGGTTTACAAGGAATCACCATTGCCATTTCTCCAACAAAATTATGCCTATCAACCATAGCACATTTTATATGGGGGGTTGATTTAGAGTCCCAATACCTTGGTTACCATCTCCAACATTGGTGGCTTACCTTGTACACAATAGTGGATTTCCATCATTGATTTTTCACTACATGGTTCCTTTCAGTGTTCAACTTCAACACATGCATTCACATTGTGTTAGTTTGTAATAATACCTTAGTACCCATTATCATTATTTTTGGGCTACCTCATATTTGGTAGTGATTTTAATCATCAATTACTAACTAGATGGTTTCTCTCATGCTTGACCAAAACTCATTATTACATTGTGGAGATTTGTACTATGATAGTGGGAGTGTTATATATATAGCTGAATACCAAGGTTATGTATGGATTTTCTTCATCATTTGTTGTGAGCCTCTAATTTGAGCTTACATATAGTTAGATCTCGACATATTTCAAGCCCTATTCTAGTGGAACTCATTTCCTACAATTTTGTGTCCTCACCAGGCAACATTGTTCCATTACATGTTTTAGATGGAAGCAACATTTATTTTCAAACGTATTGTATGACTTGGCTTCATATGTACCATCCTATAGATCCATAGTTTCATATTTTACTTGAATTAAATATTTCAAGAGCATGGGTATGCCCATCTCTTTTGTAAAGAGATTATATATATGTATTACACCACAATTTTTTGTCTTGCATGGGGCCTCTCTCTCTCTTTTTCAATGTTCCTTCCTTCAGTTCAAACACACTCTATCCCCCAATATTTATTATAGATACATGTGATGTATTTTGGTTATATGATGCTCCCCTAACCTAACACATCAAGGGGCATATGTTGTCACCATCAATTTCATCCAAATGTAGCACTTAAAGTAATTTTCGTTGAAAACATTATCATTCCACATTAACCATGTCTAATGCACCCAAAACATGAATATTCATGGTGGGGAGAAGTCAGTATTTTAGTTCACCAAATGGAGAATTGCATGGCCTCCCAGTCCATCAGTCATGCAACTATGTGAGAAATCTTTTGATACATGTGAAGTTTTTATTACACCAAGAACACCTTAATTTCCACAACCCATTGAATGCCAAGGTCACTTCATGTAGATTTGTTTTTTAGGAAAACACCCATACATCTCGATTTTCTCCACCCAAGGAAGGAGTACAAACCCATACCAAGTATAAATGCAGTCACATAGGTGAGGGATGGGCCAAGATTTGGAAAGTACCTCAATTTCCCTCCATTTCATGCCCATGAAAGTATATAAATTTATCCTTAGTCCTCCATTTTCTAGAATCTTTGTTGTGTTAAGGTTATGATGCCAATATTATGACAAAGGTTGAAAATCGCCTTTCTTCCATTCACCTTTATTGAGTTTTCTTATCCTCATGATGCCCAAATTTCTCCTCCAAAGTGTCATTACATAAGGCAAAATCGCGTGGTTTGTTGCCACATCAAAGAGATCCTATTGGAGGATGAAAATAACCCTTCCATGAATAAAGCTTGGAGACCACTTATGCAAAGCTCCCATCAAGTGATATAAATATCCTTTTATTTTATTTCAATTGGATACTAAATAAATTCTCTTCTTTTCCCAAAAACGTTGTTTATTAATTTTGAATTTATGTTTTCTAATAGTGTTTTAAAAAATAATGTATTTTTTAAACCCAAGATTTGACATTTTTAACTTTATTAAAAATGTTGTCTCTTTTTTTGAGTTATAATTTTCATCTAATTATATATTCTTTTAATTATTTTAATATGCCATACATTTCCCCCCATTTGGGTGCCAACTAGAGACCACATGCTCTCTATATAATAAATATTGATGGCATTGAAATTTCATCGGGCTATCTCTCGACCAACTCTAATCATCAACATAAAGGCTATGGATCAAACTTTCATCAGGCATGCAATTAATAGAAATGATTTCAAAATAGGAATATATCATTGAATTGAAATCCTCAACTGGGATAGTTGAAGGATCAGATCTTGTCACTGAGAGGGGGGGGGCTGAATCAATGACAATTATTATATCAATTTTTCTTTTATTAATGCAAATAGAATTTTGACACAATATTTTGTCGTGGAACCCAAATGGGAAAAACTAGAAACTCTTTTCTATTAACTGCAAAATTATGTTTTACATGTTACATAGAAGGAAGATATTCTTCCTCTTCGATCATCACCAACTGATCAGGATGCACCCACACCCTTTGTTCACCAAAACCAAATGGTAGAAGGTTACAACCCCCTGTTTAGTCAGCCACGATTAACAAGGAAGAACCAACTCCCTCTGCAGGAACCAACCTGCCCTTACACCACCCAACCACCCTTAATGCATAAGTATTTTCATCTTTCCTTCCTGGAATCTGCTTCAGCTTTTGATATTCTCATCTGAACTACAAAGACACTTTATTCTCACCACACTTCCTCGGTTATATAATTTTCAAAACGATGTGAGTTATAACACACTGTTTCCTTTCATTTGGACCATCGCACCTCTTCGATTAACTTAACCATAATCATTGTTTTATCATTTTTACCGTGAAGGATTTTCATAAATTGATCACAATTATGGATCAATTTCATCCTTTTAACTCAATCCCAAATCTCTGCAATTTATTTACAGAAACTAATTTTTGCAGAGGCGCTTCCTTCAAACCATTATATATGACTGGTAACGCAAAACCACGGGCTTATCATATTAAGCGATGTATTACTTTTTTCCTCTATACAACTTTTGTACATGTTCTCAGCTTGTTCATGTTCTTCTTTCCGTTCTTATAGTTCAATTCATTTTTATAGAGCTAAACAACACCACACACTGTCACAACATTTTTCTTTTATGTATTCCCCCTAATCGGTTACACCTCGAATCTCCAAAAAAATCGCCCACGAAACAAAATCTCCAATCCAAGCACAATGATTCAGTTCCTCTGACTAAATAGTAACTGATCAATAAATCATGAAGTGAAACAAAAACCCTTTGATCAGATTGTCGATTTAATCAACACCGTTGGGTTAAATCTGCAGAGGTGCTAATTTCCTCTCCACGTGACCACTGGCTGTGACCATACGCCAAACAAAAAGTTGTTTCACGTTTCGGGTGATTGACTGAAAGTCACCTCAATTTTCCCAACTCGTGAAACTCTGAGGTGGAGCCTAGCAACGCTCCTTCCCTTCTCATTCGCTGATGTGACCACTAGCTGTGATTTGGGGCCAAGCACTTTGGGACTTCGCATTTCGTGAGTTTGGGAACTTAGTTTGCAGTGTCAGATCAACGGTCCAGACTCTCCCTTTGATCGGTGACTGCGATCGAATCACAATTTCACGTGTTGGGAATTTGGATGTGAGTCAACTCCGACTCTCCCAAAATGTATCTCAGATCAACAACCTAAGATCTGTTTGTGATTAAATGGTCCAGATTTCATCGGGACTTCACGTTTCACGATGTCAAAGGTTGGAGCACCTCCTTTCTTCGATTCTCGATTTTCCGATATTTTCTTAGGTTAGATCGACGGTCCATGAACCTCCACTATCCAACGGTCCATATTTCATCAGGACTTCACATTTCGTGATGTCAAAGGTTAGAGAACCTCCTTTCTTCGATTCCTGATTTCCCGATATTTGCTTATGTTAGATCGATGGTCCACGACCCTCCACGATCCAACAGTTTATATTTCATCGGGAATTCACATTTCACGATGTCATATTTTCTTATCCTATCCTTCCACTTTAGTAGATGTTTGAATTTATGAGATCTGACGATCTAGACCAATTGCGGGATTGTAATTAGCGAGTAGTTTAATTCTTCTTTCGCTCTTCGTAATTCATCCCTACTGTTGATCTGGCAATTTTGCATCAACGGTCTTGATTTGATATGAGTTTCATTGCGCCATACCTACTAATATTTTATCTGCATATCGTCCAACTATTTGACATCAATTATTATATACTGTTTACTAGTCCTCCAACGATTCTTATGAAATTCATTACGCCATCTCTTCTAAGATTTGATCTTCATTCACTAATTCTCCTGAGCTTTAATATCTTCATATCGTCCAACTGTTTGACATCAGTTATTATATACTATTGACTATTCCTCCAACGATTCTTTTGAAATTCATTGCGCCATCTCTTCTGATCTTTGATCTTCATTCGTTAACCCTCCTGAGATTTTATCTCAACTTATCATCACATCAATGACACTATGTCCAGCAATCTCCCCCTTTGTCATTGATGGCAACACACCAACTTCATACACAATCTCCCTGATGCTTCTGTCCTTTGAAGTTACTCTCCCCCTTTGACATCAATGACAAAGGGTTTCTTCTCCTATGATCTGTCTGTCTAAATACTTCTGATCAGAGTCTTTGACCATTGGTAACTCCTCTTGCAATCACACTTTTCCTGTCATAATTGAATGACTCCTTCTAACATTGATTGTTGTCTCCCCCTGAATAGGTGCCAACTGATGCATTAATTTCTTGAGAGATTTAGGTTGGAATAAGGATTACTCCCAATTTTTTCCTGAGATATTCAAATACATCTCTGCTTAAGGGTTTTGTGAAAATATTTGCCACCTATTCTTGTGTTGGAACATATTCCAATTTAATGTTCTTATTTTCAACCCGATCTCTTAGATAGTGGTATTTTATTGGAATGTGTTTTGATTTTGAGTGCTAAACAGGGTTCTTGGAGAGACTTATCACGCTTGTATTATCAAAGTGGATAGTAGTGGGTTCTTCAAATACTATTTTGATGTCTTGTAAGGTTTGTTTCATCCATTCCACTTGTGTGCAACATTCTTCTGCTACAATATACTCGTCTTCAGTGCTAGATAATGAAATTCAAGACTGTTTCTTTCTTATCCAAGCTACCAGTGATTCTCCCAAAAATAATGCTTCTCCACTTGTACTTTTTCTGTCATCTAAACTTCCTGCCCAATCAACATCTGAATAGGATTTTAAAGTGAATGAATCCTTGCTAGGATACCAAAAACCAAGATCTATGGTTCCTTTCAAATACCTGCAGGTTATTTTTACAACTTGAACATGGCTCTCCTTTAGTGCTGCTTGGAATCTAGCGACCATCCCAAAAGCTTGCTTGACATCAGGTTTGAAAGCTGTTACATAGAGTAAAATCCCAATCATTGATCTGTAGTGTTTTGGATATACAACTTTGGACTCATCATCCTTGCTTAGTTTGCATCCAACTGTCATAGGTGTACTAATAGGTTTGAAATCCTCTAACTAGAATCTCTTAAGCATATATTTAACATACTTAGACTGATGGATAAAGACTCCTCTTTTGGACTGTATTATTTGTAATCCAAGAAAGAAATTCAGTTCACCAAGCAAAGACATTTCAAATTCTTGCTACATCATTCTAGCAAAGTTCTTACTCATTTTTTCATCATCACTGCCAAATATAATATCATCAACATATACTTCTACAATAATCATGTTATTACCATCAATTTTACAGTAAATATTGATGTTCGTAGATCCCATTTTGAGGCCTTGTTTTTGTAAGTAAGAATCTAGCCTTGCATACCATGCTCTGGGTGCTTGTTTTAGTCCATAGAGTTCTTTATTTAATTTACAAATATAGTCTCCTTTGTTAGTTAATTTGAATCCTTTTGGTTGCTCAATACAAACTTCCTCTTCTAAGTTTCCATTGAGAAATGTTGACTTGACATCCATTTGGTACAATTTAAATTTTCTGTAGCTAGAGAAAGCTAGGAACATCCTAATTGCCTCCAATCTGGCCACAGGTGCAAAGGTTTCTTCATAGTCTACTCCTTCAACCTGAGCATACCCTTTATAGACCAATCTGGATTTGTTTATGATTACTTTCCCATTCTCATTCATTTTGTTTTTATACACCCATTTAGTTCCAATGACATTTTTGTTTTTTGGTCTTGGAACTAGTTCCCAAGTTTGAGTTTTTTCAATTTGGTCCAATTCTTCATTCATAGCTTTAACCCAATTCTCATCTTTACATGCATCTTTGATTGATTTGGGCTCAATATGTGACAACAATGCTATTTCTGTTTGATACAATAGTTGTCTTCTTGTGTGTACTCCATCATTCATATCTCCAATAATCAGTTCTCCATGATGATTCTTTTGAGTCATTCTTGAGGGTGTCTTTGTGTCTCTTCTCGGGAATTCCTCTCTTATCTCTTCTTGAATATATTCTTCGTATTCACTCATATGCATATCATCATATTCCCTTTCTTTATTCTCTTCTACTTCTTCTTCTTGTGTGCCAATTGTCTCATCATCATCTTCATCTTTACTTTCAAGTATAGTCTCTTGATTTTCAATTCTTAATGTTTTTAGGTCATCCACCTTGACATTTGCACTCTCAAAAATATTATGTGATCTAATATTGTAGCATCTGTATGCTTTCTTGTTAGAATCATATCCAAGAAAAATACCTTCATCATATCTGGCATCAAATTTTCCAAGATTCTCATCAAGTCTTTTGATGTAGCATTTACTTCCAAAGACCTTGAAGTATTTGACCGATGGAGCTCTTCCAAACCATAGTTCATAAGGATTCTTATCACTATTAACCCTGAGTTGACCTCTGTTCTATATGTATACTGTTGTACTTACAACTTCCCTCCAATATCCATCAGACAATTTTGCTTCATTGAGCATAGTCCTTCCAACCTCCTAAACTGTTCTATTCTTTCTCTTAGCAATCCTGTTTTGCTGAGGTGTTCTGGAAGTAGAGAATTGTATTTTTATTCCATAGGTTTCATAGAAGAGATCAAACTCTTTTGAGGTGAACTCACCACCATTGTCTGATCTAAGACATTTGATTTGTTTTCCTTTTCATGTTCAACAAGGGTTTTAAAGGCTTTGAATTTGTTAAGTTCTTCAGATTTTTATTTAAGAAAACATATCCAACCCATTCTAGAAAAATCATCAATGAACAACATAAAGTAGGACTCTCCTTGAAAAATCTTGGTCCTAGTAGGTCCATAAAGGTCAGTGTGAACAAGCTCTAAAGGTTTTGAGATTGCGTATTCTTTTTCCTTGAACCGTATTCTAGTTTGCTTCCCTAGTTGACAATGTTTACACATAACATTTGAGGGTTTTATGATCTTTGGCAAGTTTCTTACAGCACCAAGGTTGTCGACTTTCACTATATTGTCAAACTTAATATGCCCCAACCTTCTATGCCATAGCCAACTTTCATCTACTGAATTTATATGACACTCCTCATTCAATTTTGCATCTAGTATATATACATTTTCAGGAGTTCTAGGAGTAGTACCAACTAATTTTCCCGTGTCTTCTCTCCTAATCTCACATTTTTTTGAATCAAAGATGCAAAAGTGCCCCTGATCACAGGTTTGGTTGACACTTAATAAACTAGGCTTCATTTTTTCGACAAGTAGCACATTTTTGGCTTTGTCTTTTCCCAAGCTCACAGTTCCTTTCCCAAGCTCACAGTTCCTTTCCCAAGTATGTTACCTGAAGCATTATCACCAAATATAACATTACCATTTTGTTTCTTTAAGTCTAAAAACTTGTCCTTGTTACCTGTCATATGTTTTGATCACCCACTATAAACATACCAAAGATCCTTTTTATCTTGAGATTTTAGGGCAATAAGACATTCCCTTTTTGATGTTTTTTCTCTCCAAAGTTTCTTTTGCTCTCTAATGAACGTTGGTTGTTCTGAGAATTCCATTAATTTGCAATTACTGGCCTTATGTCCATAGTTATGGCATCTGAAGCATTCTAGGTCCACTTCTTGTAGAGGTGCAAAGGACTTATAGTTTCTACTTTTGACTTGATTTACTGTTTGGTTATCTTTATGGTTATAGTTCTTAACCCTCAAATTTTTCCTTCCATATGCTCTACAATTCATAGCTTTGTGTCTGAAATTAGAGCACGCAAAGCAATAAACAAAGAAAATGAGAGGATACCTATTTTGATATAACTTCTTTGGTATTGTCTTATCTTCCTTCTTGATGGGTGGAAGTGGTCCTCTAGAGCTCTGAACATTTCTTGTCTTCTCTTCATTTTTCTTCTTGAATGTACTGAGGGGAGTTTCTGCATAAGATTTTGAATTAACTTGGATTTTTTCTTGAGAATAGCATATTCCATTTTTATTACCCGAATCCCTTTGTTTGGTAACAATCTTATCTAATATTTTAGAACTATTTTCATATTTTGTTTGAATGAGGTTTGCATCCAGTTCTTTTCTCAGGTGAACTATTTCTGCCTCTATTCTTTCACAGGTTGTTTGTTTTTCTTTAAGAGACTTTTCCAGACTTTCTTCGATCCTATTTTCTTCTAGGATTTGGTTTTTCTGGTTGCTCATGAGTTTCTCCATCTCCTTTTATTTATGTTCATGTTTTTCTTTTGTTCACCTACAAAAATTTTCAGTTGTCTATATCTGATTTTGTGTTTTCTTAACTCATCCAAGGCATTGAGAAGTTCTTCTTCCATATTAAATTCTTCTTCATCTTCTGATTCTTTCTCATGTTTAATTTCTTTTTTATTTTTAGACTCTTCAATACCTAGAAAAAGGAATTCATCATCAGATTCATCACTGTCACTGGACTTTGATGAACTGTTGTTTTCTTATTTTGAGTAGAAATTCTTTTTTCTTTTGTAATTTTTTTTTATTATAGTTGGGTTTTTCCTTCTTCTTGTATTGTGTAGTTTTATTTTATTCATCTTCAGGGTCCTCCTTGGGATAGGGACACTTGGCTGCAAAATGGCCAACCTTTCCATAGTTAGAACATTTGAAAGGAAACTTTACCTTGTACTTCCATGCTCCCTTCTAAAGTTTTCTAATAAAATTAGCTTCTTCCACATCAGATTCTTCATGATGGATGGATTGAGGTTTTTGCTTTTGCTTTATCTTTGTATTATATGCCTTGAAAACTGTTTCATTTTTTTGTTGATTTATCATTCCCTATTCTCATTTCATATGCTGTAAAAATTCCATGGATTTGATCAACTATGACTATGCTTAGATTAGATATATCTTCATTTGAAGAAATCTTTGCATCATATCTCATAGGTGTATTTTTTTCTCAACAGGTTTATCTATAATTTCTTCTCCTACTGCTCTAATTGAGTTAACCACTTCATCTACCCTATGAAAGTACTCAGCAAAATTTTCTTCTTCTTTCATTTTCATATTTTCAAACTGAGTTCTATAGGTCTGTAGTTTGGCTTCCTTGACTTTGTCATCTCCTTCATATACAACTTCCAACTTGTCCCATATTTATTTGGCTGATTTGCAATGAATAACCTTCACACATATAGAATTAGTCAACCCTCCTAGAATTCCATTAACTGCTCTTGAGTTGTCATTACATATTTTATTTCCTGCAACGTCTTTGGGTGGAGTACTTGGTGCTTTGTAACCATCTACGACAGATTGCCAGATATCAAAACCAAGAGCCAACATGAATTTTTTCATTCTTATTTTCCACAGAGCATAGCCTCCTCCATTGAACAATGGTGCTTTGTTGTTAGACATTCCCTCTTGTTGATCCATCTTCAGGATATACCTTCAAGTTTTTTAGACTGTGCTGAAGGAACCCCCTCTGATACCAATTGAAGGATCAGATCTTGTTACTGAGAGGGGGGGGGGTGAATCACTGACACAATTATTATATCAATTTTTATTTTATTAATGCAAACAAAATTTTGACACAATATTTTATCGTGGAACCCAAATGGAAAAAACCACAAACTCTTTTCTATTAACTGCAAAATTATATTTTACATGTTACATAGAAGGAAGATATTCTTCCTCTTCGATCAACACCAACTGATCAAGAGGCACCCACACACTCTTTTCACTAGCACCAACTGGTAGGAGGCTATGACCCCCTGTTTAGTAAGCCAAAAATGATAAGGAAGCACCAATTCCCTCTACAGACACCAACCTGCCCTTGCACCACCCACCCACTCTTAATGCATAAGTATTTTTAGCTTTCCTTCCTGGAATCTGCTTCATATTTTGATCTTCTGATCTGGACTGTAGAGAGACTTTATTCTCACCACACTTCCTCGGTTATATAATCTTTAGAACGGTGTGAGTTATAATGCACTGTGTCATTTCATTTGGACCATCGCACCTCTTCGATTAACTTAACCATAATCACTGTTTTATCATTTTTACCGTGAAGGCTTTTCATAAATTGATCACAGTTATGGATCAATTTCATCCTTTTAACTCGATCCCGAATCTTTGAAATTTATTTACAGAAACCGAGTTCTCTAGAGGTGCTTCCTTCAAACCATTTTATATGACTGATAACGCAAAACCACAGGATTATCAGCTTAAGCAATGTATTACTTTTTGCCTCTATACATCTTTGTACATGTTCTCACCCTGTTCATGTTTTGCTTGCCTTTCTTACAGTTCAATTAATTTCTACAGAGCCAAACAACACCTCACACCGTCACAACATTTTTCTTTTATGTACTCCCCCTGTTCGGTTGCACCTTGAATCTCCAAAAAAAATGCCCATGAAACCGAATCGCCAATCCAAGAACAATGATTTAGTTCCTCTAACTGAATTGTAAATGATCAATAAATCACGAAGTGAAACATTAACACTTTGATCAGATTGCCGATTTAATCAACACCATTGGATTAAATATGTAGAGGTGCTAAGTTCCTCTACACATGACCACTGTATGTGACCATACACCAAACAAAAAGTTGTTTCATGATTTCTCTTTTTAGGTGATTGACTGTGAGTCACCTCGATTTTCCCAACTCGCAAAACTCCGAGGTGGAGCCTAGAAATGCTATTCTGCTGATGTGACCACTAGCTATGACTTGGGGCCAAGCACTTTGGGACTTTGTGTTTCATGATTTCGTGAACTTAGTTTGCAGTGTCACATCAACGGTCCAGACTCTCCCTTTGATTGATGACTGCGATCAAATCGTGATTTCGCGTGCCGAGAATTTGGATGTGAGTCAACCCTGACTCTCCCGAAATGTTACTTAGATCGACAACCTGAGATCTGTCTGTGATTAAACGGTCCATATTTCATCAGGACTTCACTTTTCATAATGTTAGAGGTTGGAGCACCTCCTTTCTTCGATTTCTGATTTTCCGATATCTGCTTACGTCAGATCGATGGTCCATGACCCTCCACGATCCAACATTCCATATTTCATCAGGACTTCTCATTTCACGATGTCGAAGGTTAGAGCACCTCCTTTCTTCGATTCCCGATTTCCCAATATCTGCTTACGTTAGATCGACAATCCATGACCCTCCACGATCCAATGGTCCAGATTTCATCGAGACTTTGCATTTTGCGATGTCATATTTGCTTACCCTATCCTTCCACTTTAGTATATGTTTGATTTTATGAGATCCGACGATCTAGACCGATTGCGGGATTGTAACTAGCGAGTAGTTTAATTCTTCTTTCACTCTCTAGAATTCATCCCTGCCGTTGATCTGGCGATTGCGCATCAATGGTCTTGATTTGATTTGAGTTTCATCATGCCATACCTACTGAGCTTTGATATTCATTCGTTAACTCTCCTGATATTTAATCTCTTCATATCGTCCAACTGTTTGACATCAATCATTATATACTGTTGACTGGTCCTCCAACGATTCTTCTGAAATTCAATGCACCATCTCTTCTGAGCTTTGATATTCATTCGCTAACTATCTTGAGATTTAATCTCTGCATATCGTCCAACTTTTTGAAATCAGTCATTATATACTGTTGACTAGTCCTCCAATCATTCTTCTGAAATCCATTGCGCCATCTCTTTTGAACTTTGATATTCATTCGCTAACCCTCCTGAGCTTTTATCTCAACTTATCATCACACCAATGATATCGATTGTTGACATCAATGAAAATACATCAATGACACTATGTCCAAAAATAGTATTAGCTTACATCCAACAATGGTGACTTTCTTCAATCGGAAAGGCCAACTACAACTCACTAGGCATCCTCAACATTCAATTAAGTTTATTGATGAAGGTACGAATTCTAGTTGTTTTCCCTCTGTCGAAATTCGATCTCTAGGATTATATTTTTGTTCGAGCTCTTCAACTGCCCATTTACAAATGCCTATTGGAGATGGAGGAAGAAGATAAGCAATCCAAGAAATATTCCCTAGAGGATTTGGAGGAAGAAGCTCCAACTTCGATCAGAGATGCCCTAGAGGAGTTGGAGGAAGAAGCTCGACAAGCCAGGCAAGATACACCGGATAGTGAAATTAACATTGAGATGTTGACATGAATTCTTGATACAGGGTCGTATAGATCAAGAGAGACAAATTATTATCGGACTATCGAGCTCTATTGGCACATAAAAACTCTTCTTGGTCGAGCCATCATAGATAAATAGGTTGTTCTTAATGCTCTGCTGATGTAGATGGAATATCTCCAGTTGCAAATCAAGGTTCTGGATAAAAAGTTCATTATTTGGGAAGAAAACACTGGAATTTGTTTCAAAGAATCGGGTGATGAAAACCTCCAGGTGCTAGAAGTTAATGTGGTCCCTCCTCCAGAAAATAATCCATGATTAGTTTTTTTCTGTTTAAATTTTGTAGCTAGCCTTCAAGGTTCTTGGATTTTAATAGAATCACTGGGATGATCCACAATTGTCATCTTGATTGTCAACGTTTCAGATTTCTATATGGATCCAAGTCTCTTGGCTTCCTCTACTCGTAGATAAATGCAGTCTAACCACACGATTAGCCATATTTTTGTTAACACTAAACCAATTAGTCCCGAAGATCAACAATACTATTGTCATTCGGGCCTCTTAGCAGTAAATCACTTGTAAATTTTTCCTCTGTATTTTTGTCTATATTTTCTTAATATAATTTGATAGTAAAAACCAAATTCCATGCATCTCAAAATACAATTTAAAGTATTGTTTCAAACACTTTTTTACTTTAGTTCAATAGATAGCAAATAGTTGTACCCAAATGTTTAAAAATAGAATCACCCCCTTCCCATTCTCTCCTCATCCCTCCCTCCCTTCCATTTCCCTCAAATCCCACCTCCCATCCCTCCCTCCCTTCCTCTTCCCTCAAAGCCCACCTCCCATCCTTTCCCTTCCCTTCCTCCTCCTCCTCCCCCTCTCTTCCTCCACGTCCTTCACTACCTATCCCTCCTCCCTTACAAATCCACCACTCATGGGGAGGGAAAGAGGAGGGAGGGATGGAGGAATGGACAAGGGGGTGATTTTGGGAATCACCCCCCTTCTCAATGTATTGTTTTTTTCAAAAACATTTTGTGTATTTTTTTTATTCGTTTTGAATGTTTTTTAATGGTTTTGGAATAAGCAGAATGACCCCCTCCCGAGTGTGTATTTTTTCTCATTTTTTTTATATTGTCTTTCTGTTTTTTTAATTTTGAGGGGTGGGGGTTATATTGTTTTCTAAAGTTTTATTAGTGTTTTTTAATTTATTTTTTCAATTTTTGTTCTTATGGATTTTTTTTCAATTGTTATTATTATTATTATTTTAAAGAACGAAGAAAGAGTAGTAGCAATGGATAGAGTTGATTCTCAAAATTTCCCTCCTACTTGAAATCTTTATTTTTTCTTTTTAAATTGTGTGTGTGTGTGTGTGTGTGTGTGTGTGTGTGTGTGTGTGTGTGTTTAAATTGAAATAAACATTAAAATTTATGGATGGAGTCCCTTTTATGAGTCTAAACCATAACCATAAATGTATCTTTATTTTTTTTTAATTTTTAATTTTAATCTGCTTGAAGTGATAAATTAAACCTCATGGAGAGGACATTTTAAGGATAATTTTATGGTTTTGATTGCAACGGTTCTACATTTTTAGGTCATGGTTTCAAAAATGATGCAATTTCAAGCACCCCCCCATCCATATAAAAAAGATGCAATTTTCAACACCACTTTTTAATTTGCGGGCTGATTTTTAATATTTGGATTGCAACAATACTAGTTGTTAAGGCCACAGTTTCAAAAGTGTTGCAATTTTAAGCTCGAAGCAAGAAAAAAGTACTACTTGTAGCACTACTTTTTTATTCAATGATTGATTTTAAGTTTTTTGTTGCAACGATGCTAGTTGTTAAGGCTATGATTTCAAGAATGTTGCAATTTCAAAAAAAAAAAGGAGGGTGCATGCTACCAATAGCACCAATTTTCAATTCAAGGGTTGATTTTAAGGTTTTTGTCAGTAACAACATTGTTTTTTAAGGCCATGATTGCAAAATTTTGTAGTTTTAACTTTGAAGAAAAAAATGGTGCTACTAGTGGCACCACTTCTCAATTGGGGGGTTGATTTTGATTATTTTTACTCAAAAATATGGGTTTTATGGTTAGAGTTCTCATTTTGAGGTCACAATTATTGTCAAGTCGACAATTGTGTTCCATTTGTCTTTGCAAGTTGGTTGGAAAATTGTCCAAACTGATATTGGAGCCCACAATTGTTTTCTATAACTAACAAAGTTTCATCTGACATTGTGAGAACCTAGAGTTCCATGGTATCTCCCCACACTTTGATATTCACTACCATATTTTATAGAGAGAGTACAAAACTTAAGCAATGGTTCTTGACTACATTCCTTCATATTTTCAAGGTGTTGATATTTTGACAAAGCCATTGGTTAATGGGACGTTTGAGATGCTAAGGGAGAAGCTTGGTGTGATGGAGAACACTTTCCTCACATAGAGAGAGTGTTAGTTTATTTATTGCTTGGAGAGTGTTTGACTCTTGTTATGAGTGAGGCACACTAATGAGAAAGAGTTGCATGAGAGCAATTTGACTCATTGCCCCTTTTTAATCTATTTTGGTACAATACTTACATTGGACTAAAAGGGAACACTACTTAATTTGTTGCATAAAAATATGTGGTGCGAGCAACTTAACATCCCTAGGCATGCACCTAACCATGTTTGGCACATGTCTAATGCACTACAAGTTAGTTACTTGGAGAAACATGTTGGCAAGAGTTGTGATATAACTACTTACCTTAGCACATGTGAGTCACTCTAGTTGGAGAAGATTCTCTTGGAAGGTGCATGAGTAGGTTAAGGTGTACTTTAAAGTGTCAAGGTTTGGTTGAGTGCTCACTTCTAGAGGGTTCTTTTTTAACTTCCCACTTTTTTATTCTATAAATATTATGAGGTGCACATCACTTCATTTTATCATTTTTGTTTATGAGAGCTTGTCCAAAATCGATTTGTTGTTATGAAATATTATTTTCTAAGCAATACAAATTTATGTAATTGTCAATGTAAATGAGTGTGCAGATATGATTTTCCAGATCTAATATATATTTTGATTATTGTTGATTTAGAAATTCATATCTTAGTTGTGTTTATTGTTGATTTGATTGATTGTGTTAATGTAATAAACAATCGTGTTGGTGTTGAACTGATTTAGCATGCTTATATAGTTTTCAACTCTGATGTGTATTTAATTTTGTGTTGGTGCTAGGCTAATTGAATTTCCAAATTTGATTTCCAAACTTCATATTTTTAGATTCATTCTATAGTCTGTTAGAATATTTTGATGTGCTTGTTTAACCATAGACAATATCACAATATTTTCATCCAACCATAGGCATGTAGCCACCCCAAGCACTTTAACCCTGTTCTAGATAGAATGATTTTGGAAAGCCACACTAGAACCAAAATATAAACCCTAGCTGCAACAGTTGCAGGAGTTGGAACCCGAAAATACCATCCAATTGCAACAACATCACAAGACAAGAGGAGTTCACATTCTCTAAGGGTAGGGCACACGAGAGAGAGTCTCCACAACCATAGAAAGAGAACAATACTCAATTGCAGCAGTTGCAGTTGCAATTCTTCCCAACATTACCACCAATAATACCACCAAGACTATCACCAAGAATACTAGAAGGTAGGGCGCATATCTTAGTCTAGATAGTGTTAGAGAGAGAGACCAACAATCACACCAACAGATACTCCTTCCATTCTTGTAGCTGCAGCTCCAAAATTGTTCTATACTTGAGAGAGTGAGTGAAGTGTGTGTACAAATGAGCTAGAACACCTCCTATTTATAGTACTTTTTGTCACCTATCTGGGCCAAATTGTCTTTATGGAAGATACTACATTTAGATTATTTATTCTACTGAGTCGACTTATCTTCTAGGGTTTTTACACATCTGTTTAGGGTTTCTCTTGCTTCTTCTGGAATATTCTATTCTATCCAAAGGTTACACATGGAGGTTAATACCTCTCGCAACTACCATAATATCAACACTCCCTCCTAGCTAGGGAGGTATTAACTTTAATGGTCTCAAACACATCCATCCATTTCACATGGTATGGGAAAGGATCACATAGTCTTGCAGACCATTCTACATGTAGCATCATCATAACCACACAGGCTATCTCATGATCACACAGATCAAGTCACGAGCATCATCATCACTATCCATCTAGCTGGAAATCACCTCCAACACTACTAGTTGGCACACTAGCCTAGGAAACACCTTCAACACTACTGGTAGTCTCCATGGAAATCAAGTAGTAGTACACAGTTACTACAATTCCATCCAATAGATCATAGTAGTGTCAATCCATAGTAGTACACAATTGTTATCCAGTGGTACACAACCACTCATAGTAGCACACAACTACTATCTAGTGAGACACAATCACTACCAGTGGAACACATCCACCACAATAGTACATAACTATTGTCCAGAGACCCACAATCTCCACTCCAATCAACTAATAGCTACACAAGCTATCACCATGCAGTACAACAGTCTCCTGGCATCAAATCATATCATCATATGCATCATCTCTCGAGGCCATACTCCATCTGAGTAATCGAGAATGATGTTGAATAAGTCATGTGATGGACTTAGTTCACTCAATAGAGTGTCTTGCATATGTCACTCACTCAAAAGAGTGATATAGGGACAATTCTTCCTATCTTGTTCACTGCCTATGACATAGGAAGAATGATTTTCCCAACAGATGCTAAAAAATCCACGCCATGGGATACAAGGACCATTCTTCTAATCTGAACATACGTCCTAGAATAATGACTATCCTCCCAAATGTTTAAATCCATGACATGGGCTATACAGATCATTATTATAATCCAGACATACATCCTAGAAGAATGACTATATTGGACCATTTTCCCCCCTTTAGCCACTACTATGAACTCAGGGAAACTTTTTTTCCTCTACCAACCTCCCCACTTTGGTCACTATTGTGAACTTAGGGAGACAGACCATTCTACATGACTAGGCAAAGCCCCAGGAGAATAGTTTTCCTGGACCATTCTACCTGTCCGGGAAATTCCCCAGGAGAATAGTTGTCCATGGTACATCAACAATATGTCAACTTGGACCATTCTCCATAGGGAAAATGTCATTCCATCAACAATTTTTTCCTCCTGGACCATTCCCCACCTAGAGAATGTATGTCCACCAACACACTAACTATCCATGATGCCATTTATCAACACTCCCTCCTAACCAATTAATTCACCACCTCCCTTTCAACCAAGGAAGTTATCTCCACATGAAGTCCCATCTTGTCCCTCAAGTATGCAAATTTTATCTTGGATAGAGGCTTCGTCAAAATATCAGTTGTCTGCTCATCGATGGAGATGTACTGGAGAATCACTTCTCCTTACTGGACTTTATCATGGATGAAATAATACTTCATCTCAATGTACCTTGATATGTCATGGAACACAAGGTTCTCTGAAAGCTTCACACAACTCTGATTATTACAATATAACAAAGTCATATCCAAAGCTTGATCAAATAGTACAAAAATCAGCTTATGGAGCCATATTAATTCTGTACAAGCATCACAAGTTGAAATATACTCTGCTTTTACAATGTTGAGTGAAACAAACTTTTGTTTCCTACTAGCCCATGGTATCATAGCAGAGCCCAAACTGAAACATATACCAGAAGTACTCTTTCTGTCATCTTCACTCTCTACCCAATCTTAATCAGTGAATCCATGCAATTGTACGTCACTGTTTGAGGCATATCTCAAGACATAATTTAGCATCCCACAAAGATATCTCAAAACGTTTTGTGTAGTTATCCAATGCTCATGTCTAGGTTCCACCTGAAACTGGCTCAACATGTTCACAACAAAGAAAATGTTTGGCCATGTATTATCAATGAGCCAATCAACTGCCGGTATAGGGACGAGTCTATTGGATCATAATCAAAGTCTCTCAGCTTCTTCAGATCTGTCACCATGGTAGTTTCCATGGATTTGCAATCCATCATCCCAAACTTCTGAAGGATATTTACAACATACTTCCCTTGATCCAGGAATATTTCACCACACTTCTGCCATATTTCTAGTCCCAAATAATAATGCATGAGACCAAGATCCTTCATATCGAATTTAGAGGCTAACTCCCTCTTACACTGAATAATGAGAGGATCTGCACATGTCAGAAACAAATCATCAACATATAGTAGAAAGATCACAAGTGCATCATTCACAACCTTTTAATAAGGATATGGATCAACATAGCTCTTGGAGAATCCAAGTCTCGTCAAGTAACTGCCAATTTGTGCATGTTAAGTACCTATACTATATCTGAAAATATACTTCAATAAGACCAATAATAAACCATAAAATAGTCACCATAACATGAACACAAGAATATAGAGAAAACCCTTGAGGTAGGGTAACACCATATATTATTCCTTAGGGAATGAATGCACTCCTCAAGAAACACTTGCTTGTTACAATGACAATATTCTTCACTATGTTTCATTACATTTCTTACACTTCTTTATATAGCTCTCTCTATCTCCTAGGAACCTTCTAGAGAGCCTTCTCACATTTATTACATTTAACTACTTGAGTGGTTCTTTATTTATATAGTGGATCTAGTCAACCTTACATTGAATGACCACATTCTCATATATTAAATGACTTCCACTAATAATACATAAGCACATTCCCATTGGGTACCTCCCTAGGTATACTACATTCCATCCCGTAATTAATTGTTATTTTTTTTGGCGTTTTTCGTGACGACAACGAGACTGCAGAGTTCATAAATTTTCATAGGGTGCTCAGATGGCTATTTCTTCTCAAATCCTCAAAGAAATTATACAGATTACTGAAGCATTCAAAGCCCAATTGTTTGACACATTGGATGATAGATTGGATGACTTTATAGATGGCCTCATAGACGAACTCAATGATAGTTTGTAGTATTCAAGATTCATTGGATAGCATGCAAGAGAGATTTCTTATGGTGGACCTCATGGATGAATATAATCAATAAATATATGCTTGGTATGATTTTGAGGCCGATTGCGATGATTGGTATATGGATAGTTGTCATTTTTGGGATGACAACCGCTTCCATATTTTATTTGATGACTCTACTCCACCTTTTGTAGAGAACATCAATGTCCCACATCAGGAGCTAGTTATGATTACCAACATCCATCCTGCATATTATACCATGGTATTATTCCTTCCAAATTCATCTTTGACCCTTTTCCACTATGTGGATGGATATTCTTATTTGGATCCACATGATAGGTGTTAGTATTGGGAGCATCATTTTCAGTTGGTTATTGGGTGCCGATATATTCTATGTGGAGTTCACATGAGCACTTGGAAATGGGACCCTAGTTTACAATGGTGGTTGGACTACTTCAACATGGTGGCTTTGATTTCTCAATGGGACCCTGGTTCTCTAGTCTACTTCAACACTATGGTCCACACTTATCCATGGGACCCTGGTATATGGTTGTACATCAAGTGTTGAAGACAACACTTTCATAAGGGGGGTGGAATGTAAGGTATCTAGAGAGGTAGTGGGGAGGGGGAAAAGGGCCCGTAGTGATAATAGTGGAGGCCATTCAATGTAAGGTGGACTAGGTCCACTATATTATTAAATAAGGCCCACTATGGTAGTTAGATATAATAAATGGGTAGTTAGATATAATAAATGTAATATGACTTCTTAGAAGGTTCTACTTTTAGAAGATTCCTCCTCTAGAATGTGCTTAGGTGATGGTAGCACTATATAAAGGGGTTCAAACAATGTAAAGGGGACATGAAGAGAAGTATTGTATTTGGAGCGGTAGGTCAATAGGAGGAATTCCCCTCAAAGAGGCAAGTGAACATGAGAGGATCCCTTCCATAATAGGATCCATTGTATGGTGTTGCCCTACCTCAAGGGTTTTCTATAATAAAAGTGTGGTTCTTATATATTGTTCTCTAAATCTTTGTGGTGTTTCTTTATGAAAGTATTTGGTTGGAATGTAGTATACCTAGGGAGGTAATATGGGGTACCTAGGGAGGTACCCAATGGGAATGTGCTTATGTATTATTAGTGGAAGTCATTTAATATATGATAATGTGGTCATTCAATGTAAGGTGGAATAGGTCCACTATATTAATAAAGGACCACTAAGGTAGTTAGATGTAATAAATGTGAGAAGACTCTCTAGAAGGTTCCTAGGAGAGAAAGAGAGATATATTAAGAAGTGTAAGAAATGTAATGAAATAGAGTGAAGAATATTGTGATTATACAAGCAATGATTGCTTGAGGAGTTTTATCCTTCCATAAGGATTAATATATGGTTTTAACCTACCTCAAGGGTTTTGTCTACATCTTGTGTTCATGTTATGGTGAATGGTTTATGGTTTCTTCTTGGTCTTATTGAGTATATTTTCAGATATGGTATAGGTACTTAACAGTTCATACCAAGATCTTGGAACTTGCTTGAGTCCATACAAATCCTTCTTCATACTATTATAATTTTAGAAGTTACAGTTATATTCTTTAACATTCATTAACAATTGCATGTAATAGGATCATTGAAAGATAAACAATCACAAAATACAAGATATATCCTGGGAAACCCTCGTGGGGGAGAAAACTCAACAACCAATTCTTCAATATAGATTCCTTCAACCAGTACAACGTCACATTATATCTCTCCACAAATAGACCAAGACCAAGATACCAAAGACCAAGAAACCAAGAGCTCCTGCGCTAGACCTCCTTTGTTATGCTCCAAGTACACAAGAGAAGGTGATATGTGTGTGTATGAAAATGAGAGGAACTTGACCTCTATTTATACACATAACTTGACTCCCGAAAAGACATAATCCTAAGAGAGGTCGTTTTGACTTTTACAATAAGGATAACAATAAAATAATAATTTCTTTTGAGATGATTTATACAATAATATTACAATAACCTTCTCGAGGTTTGACTAATAAAGATACAAAATAATATCTTTCATAGTTACATCAAAATATCAACACTCCCTCTTAACTAGGAATGTATTCTTTGTTACCACATGAGCTCATGGCCATTGACTGTTGAACATATAAATCTATACATCACCAGATATCCATAGTACAACATGAATTCAAAGCCAATGCATCCAAAGCATATGGGTAGCTCTCAAATAGCTTCAACATGTCACAGTGACATCCACTACCCCGTAATGCATCCGTCCCTCATCATGTGCACCCCTATGACTTCACATACAATTCATCCAAGTCCTGTGGGTAGCTCTCAAATAGATACAACATGTCCCCAGGACATCCACTACCCCGCAATGCATTTGTACCTCGTCACTTCCTTTGAGGAGGGTCCACGCCAAGCTTGTCCTTGAAGTGCTCAAACTTCATCCTCAATAGTGGCTTGGTCAACATGTCAACAACTTGCTCTTCAGTAGTCACATACTGGAGCCTCACTTCTCCCCTCTGCACCATATCTCTAATATAGTGATATTTGATCTCGATATGCTTTGACCTGTCATGGAACACCAAATTCTCTGACAACTTCATGCAACTCTGGTTGTCACACCAAATGCAAGTCGCCTCTAGTTTGAGACCAAATAACCCAGAAAACAACTTCCGAAGCCACACTAATTCTCTACATGCTACACATGCTACCACATATTCAACCTCGACCGTACTGAGTGCTACACATAACTACTTCATGTTGCTCCATGAAACCATACTGCAGCCTAGACTGGAGAAATATATGTTGAAGTACTCTTCCGATTAGGAATACTTCCGGTCCAATATGAATTTGAATATCCATATAACTTGAACTCATCGTCTGTCACATACCTAAGACCATAATCTAATTTACCCTTAAGGTACCTTATCACATGTTTTGTTGCGACCAAATGAACATGCCTGGGTTGCTCCATATACTGACTCAGGGTGTTCACAAAAAAACATATATCTGGTCTTGTGTTCATCAAGTACATCAACTAAACCACCATTTGTGTTTATAAAGTAACATTCACAATCTCTGAAGTCGTATCCTGCAACAACTTCAGATTTCATACCATAGGTATAGCCATTTCCTTGCAATCCAACATCCTGAACCTCTTCAGGATTTCCACTACATGCTTCCCTTGATTCAGAAAGATATCATCCTATCTCTACCACACCTCGAGACCCAAAAAGTAATGCATCATCCTGATATATTTCATCTCAAACTCAGTAGCCAGTTTTATCTTACACTTCGAGATGAGTTTTTCCACACCTGTTAGAAATAGGTCATCCACATACAACAATACTATTATTGGACCATCATCCACAACCTTAAAGTAAAAATTAGGATATGCATTGCTCTTTCTAAATCCTAAGCTCGTCAAAAAACTGTCGATCCTGCCAACCATGCTTTGGGTGCCTGCTTTAATCCATATAAATCCTTCTTCAATCTGCACACATGTGTCTCCCTGTCATGTACCTTGAACCCTTGTGGTTGCTCCACATATAGTTCCTCTTTTATTTCACCATTAAAAAAGGTTGTCTTTGTTGGACAACTGAGAGGGGGGGGGGACAACTCATTGTGAGGCTACCACCTCTGTTTTGCAAGCTACAACTTACTGAGAGCACCAACTCTCTGGTTTCTCTAGCACCCACTAGAAGGAAGCACCAAATCCGTGGTTTCTCTAGAACCCACTAGAAGTAAGCACCAACTCCCTAAGTGTTCCAGCACCAACTGGATGGAAGCACCAACTTCCAGTCACATAGGCACCGACCTGTATAGCAGAGAACAATATTTCTCCCTTGCACCACCTTGCTACCCTGGTTTTTCTGGTTGCAATCAGATGGAAGCTACAACTCCCTGTGTTCAAGCACCCACTTGAAACTCCGAGGACAAAAATTCTCCCTAGAACCTCCCTACCACCCTGAAATATAAATCTTTCCTTTCTTGAATTTATCACAGTGATACAACATTTATCTATGTCTTACCAGTCTCATCACTATTTTGCTACACTACATTGCTTTTCCTGCATCAATGTCTCTCTCCTCGCGTCTGTGACACTTTCTGTTCTTCTCTCAGATATGCATTTATGTTCCTTGCTTCTTCTGCGCTTTATTATTTGTGTCTTATTTCCATTATATGCACCATGCCTCTTCTGTGCGCTTCAGATCCTGCACACAACATGATTCTACCCACATGAATCACACTCAACAACATCACACATCTCTTCTTTGTTCTACATTTTTACACTCCCTGTGAACCTTCTGCATACTTCATGCCGTGCCTCTTCACTGCATCACAGTTCTCCCTACAAGTCGTTCACTTCATCTCATCATGCCAACTGCATGGATACCCAACTAAATACATTCACTTCTCTATCCTGCATGTATTTCTTATGTTGATTCATCTACTTGATCATCATACAAACTCTTCATCTTCTTTGGTCGTTATTCAAGGTTCTTTGGCTTCTCTTCCAGTTATCCTGAGAATCCTTTGTTTCTCTGTCAGTCACAATTATTCTTCCTCTCTGGTAGTTACAGTCAATTGGTTTGGGCCCCTTTGGCTCCTAAGCCCCTTCCTTCTCGTGACCGCTGGCTGTGACCTAAGGCCAATCACTTCGAGACTTCACGTTTCAGGTCATCTGTCATGAGTCACCCCAATTCTCCCAACTCCCGATCTCCCGAAATCCGAAGTGGAGCTTATCGACGTGCTAGATATTCCCTAGATATGAACTTGTGTGATGAGTTCATGTGACCACGTGATTGTGGGCGAGTTTATAGGTGGTTTGAGGACAACCCACTTTTTTCCCTGCAATTCACTACAAGCCTCCACATGTCCTTTCTCCAAAACCGTGGTTTTGATTGCGACCTATTCATGAGAAATTAAGGCCCGATAATGTTATGGCCCTATAATGGAGCAAGAACATCCATCTCATAATCTTGACAGTGCTCCTGAACAAATGGTTCAGATCTGTCCTCTCAAGTCTGTGGACCAGATCTCTCCTTCCTCCATCAACGACTGATGATTCCTTCGTGATCCGGGCTCTGGGAGATTCAAATATCAAACCCAATTGTTGTTGATTGGATATCTTTCGAAATGGAAGATATGTTGACATCTGTCCTCTTCAATATATGGCTCTACCTTCTTTCCTTTGTCCACGCACGATCCTTAGTCTCAACGATCAGATGACCCGTTTCCCTCCAAACCAACGGACGAGATAGATTTCACCTTTTAGGCTTCGAGATTTTCGATTCTCAAACTCCACTTTCTCCTGGAGCATTTCACCCAGATTCCATGATCCAACGATGCTTGTCCCTCTCGGATCAATGGTCAAGATCTCATTCAGGTTTCCGGACTTCAGAGATTTCAATTCTCAACCTGCGCTTGCTCATAACACTTTTAGCTAGAGACCACATATTCCTGCCATGTGTCCTCCTCGAATCAATAGTACTCATTTAATTCGAGACTTAGGCACTTCGGAAATATCAAACCTTTCTCCTTCATATTTTCCCAGAGATGACAATTTACTATCGCATGTCCTCTTCAATCCAACGACTATCCTTTGCTCCGGGACTTCGGCCTTCTGCAATCTCAAATATTTCTCCTTTGTGTTTTCCCGAAGAATTTTCCCCCGGAGTTCACGATCCATTGACATGTATCCTACTACATGATCAATGATCGAGAATACACCTGAAGTGATATTTAGATCGGACGACTCATATCCACTTCGGGTCTTCGGCATTCAAGACTTCAGGTCTTTGGGCAAGTACTGGTGGTAAAACTCCCAAAGAAAAACTCTCGAAGTGACGTAACTCTTGCGTCACTTGATGACATGTCACGAGTCGAGTAGCTACCACGTGTCACTTGGATTTGTGATTTCCACATACCTGAAATGCCGAAACAACTTGACACTTGTCATTATCTGATTGCGCCACGTTTCCTTGATGACATGGTCTGCCATGTGGTCTGCCACATGTCTTTGAGGATGAGATTTGCTGACGTAATTTGCTGATGTAAATCTCCCTGATCTAACGGTCATTGTCTGATCTCTAGATCTGACGGTCCTTTATTCATTTCAAATTTTCAGGCTTTGGTTTTTTCAAATCTCAAAATTTCAGGAGAATAACCTCCTCGCATCTCTATATCCGAAGTGAATGTTGTTTGTTCGATCAGGATCTTGGATCGATGACTCGATCTTTCTGCGATGCAAATTTGCTAGATTATCCTATCCTTCCACTTGAAATTGATTGGACAGCTGATGAAACTTCACATTCCGGGGATTTCAAATCTCAAACTTTCCTGAGTGTAAACTCCTCGCATCTTTAGACCCAAACTAAACGTTGTTCATCGATCATGTTCTCATATCGACGGCTCGATCTTTCTGTGCGTTCCTCCTGTCTGGACACTGATTCGATGGCCACTGTCACTCCTCCTCCCGAGCTTACGATTTCTTCCAACTTAGAAGGTTTTCTAAGTATTCAAAGGTTTCGGCCTCCGAACCTTCTGCGAGTCCTGATGACTTGGACCTCGTCTGTGCTTTTGGAAACTGTTATCTCTTCTAAGCTTTATCATCTCTGCATAGTGTTCACTTCTCCTCCTGAGCTTACGCTTCTTTCCGAGATTTGATCTCTGCATATTTATGCTATTCCTCCTGAGATTTGATTTTCATACTGTTCACTTATTCTTCTGAACTTATGCTTTCCCTGTTTGCCTTCATTTCTTCTTTTCTTACCTATAAAGATATCATCGTCATTGTGGTTCTTGCCATCAATGACAAGCACACTCTGTCTGAAAAAATGCCAACAGTCTTCACATCCATCTGATGCACCTTCCATTTCATTACTGTGGCCAACGAAAGTATAGTCCTGATCGAGGTATATCTCACCACGGGATAAAATGTCTCCTCATAGTCAATGCCCTCCTTCTGAGAGAATCCTCGAACCACAAATATAGCCTTATACTTTTCAATACTTCCATCAATTACATGTTTCGTTTTGTAGATCCATTTTGAGCTTACTACCGATTTCTCCTTCGGTCTAGGGACCACATACCAGACATCATTATTTACTATGGACTGATATTCCTCCCCCATTGCATCCTTCAATACCTTCTTTTCTACAACCTCTTCATAACTGGACAATTTTTCATCCATGATATCACATAAACATGCCACATAGTTGAAATACAGTTTCAGCTTTTTACTTTCCCTGAGATATTTTTCTGTGGCACCATATCTTTCTGCATCTCTAATGAGCTCCTGTGCCCAAACTGGTCTTCTCTTGCAAGAAGACATCTCTGTTGTCCTATGAGATTCTGTCATGTCATTATCCTCATGAATGACTTCCTTCGGTTCAACTGTTTTTCCTCTGGAACTCTAGTAACTTCATTCTCCTTCTCATGAACCTCTTTTGCACAATCTTGTTTTGATTTGATGAAAGATGCATTCTCATCTAAGGTGACATCTCGGTTAATCTCAAATTTCTGGTGACCGAGAATATATATCTTGTATGTCTTCTATGTGTCACTGTAACCAAAACATATTCCATTCTTTTCAAATGGATCCAATTTTGTTCTCTTTTCCTTGGGGACATGCACAAATATGAGGCAACCAAATATCCTTAGATGGTTGACTTTCGTCTTCTCTCCTGAAAACATCTCCTTTGGTGTCTTGTTTTCAAGTACTTTGTGGGGACTTCTGTTATGCACATACAATATAGTCTTTGCTGCTTCTTCCCACATATGCATAGGTAGATATTGATCATGGATCATAGCCTTCATTACTTCCATGATCGTCCGATTCTTCCTTTCTACTACTTCATTCTGTTGAGGATTGTAGGGAATAGAAATCTCCCTTTTAATCTTAGCTTCCTTGCAATATTCTTTGAATTCCTCTGATGTCAATTATCCTCCATTATCTGATCACAATTTTTTTATCTTCTACTCTGTTAGGTTTTCTACCAGTGCCTTAAATTCTTTGAATTTTCCAAAAACTCGATTCTTTGCCTTCAACAAATAGATCCAATTTTTATGTGAGTAATCATCAATAAAAGACACATAATATACATACCTTCTTATTGAATTTGATGACATCAGTCCACACACATCCGAGTGCACGATGTCCAATACTCTTTTGGCTCTGTTATCGCTGTTGGGAAAGGAGTGGTTAATGTTATTTCCTTGTGTGCAACCTTTGCACACACCTTATGGTTTTTATTGGATCTTTGGTAGTCCCATCACCATATTTATCACACTCGGTAGGGTCTTGTAATGTAGGTGAGAAAATATCCTATGCCATAATTCATTGGCATTCATAGTGTCGTGAATTAATGTTCAATATGATTGCACTTTCAATTTGTAGAGCCCTTACTCTTGAACTCCAATCATCACAAAATCATCAAAAGTATTCCCTTTAGGCCACATAAGAACTTGTCCATCAACAAATTCAACTCTATAACCCTTTTCATCTAATGTTGAAATCGAGAGAGGGTTCTTCTTCAATCCAAGAACATAGAGAACTTCCTTCATCTTCATTGGATTTCCTAAGTCTAACTTGTAGGAGGTTTCTCCTACTCCTTTGATCAGATATTGATAGTCATCTCCCAATTTCATCTTGTGCGGTGAATCCTTATGAGTAAGGTTAGATAAGGACTCTTTATATCCTATCATGTGCTTGGAAGTACCATTGTCCACCAACCAAATGTCACTTCCATGAGTGACAGTTCTTGTAAGGGATGATATAAGAACATACTCCTCATCACTTGATTCATATTCATTTGCAACCTTCTTGGGTGGCTCATCATCTTCAGCTGTATGAACATGATGCCTTTTACCTCCTTTCTTTTCCCTTGGTCTCTGAATGAGGGAACAATTCCTAGCAATGTGTCCCATTTTCTGACAACATAAACATATGCTATTTGGGTTATTTCTTTGGCCCTTCTGAAACTTCTTGGTGAGGAGGGTTCTTTCTTTGTCTTTCCTTTCCTGGTGTTCGAGGCTAGGGATTGATAATCATCTATCATCTTCTCTTATCTTGTTGTCGTCCTTCCTTCTTCTTGGTTGCAATATTCCCATAGACTACTAAACTTGGGTAGCTTCCTTCTTGAGCATATCCCTTGAATAAATGCATCCCATGACCTTGTGAGGCCATTCAAGGTGGTACTCGCTATTTCTTTTCCATTCACTGTATCACCAATGGATTCTATTTTATCCTTGATCCAGTTCACTCTTGAGAAGTAAGAGTGGATGGTTTATGAATTATGCATCCTCATGTTCTTTAACTGAGTTCTCAAGGTCATTCTTCGGTTGATGTTGTTTCCTTCAAAAAGTCGGGTTAAGGAATGCATAATTTCTTTTGGAGTGGATAATGAAGATATGTGATGAATAAGATGGCCCTCAATGGAGTCTACAATAATCCTCTTTGCTTTGACCATATCCTTCTTGTGTTTTGCTTTAGCCTCATTTCCCTCTGGTTTTGAAACCTCTTCTTTAGTGAACTTCTCTAGATCATGTTCTTCTAGGAGGAGGGATAGTTTGTACCTCTAGAATCTGAAGCTATCAACTCCATCCAACTTCTCATCAATCTTGGTTCTGGTAGTCATCGTACCCCTAAATTACAAATTCTGGATTTTGAAGATCTGATCCAGGGAAAATATATGCTCCACTAGGGTGCACTTGTTGGTTTTCTTGTCTTGTCCGACAACCACTCCTATAAACAAAAAAAAATCCTTTTTTCTTCTAGATCTGCGAACTATCTTCTATTCATGCCTGCTCTGATAGCATGTTATAATTTTAGAAGTTACAATTATCTTCTTTAACATTCATTAATAGTTGCATGTAATAATATCATTGAAATATAAACAATAAAAAAACATAAGATATAGCATGGGAAACCCTCATGGGGGAGAAAACCCAACAACCAATTCTTTAATATAGATTCCTTCAATCGGTACAATGTCACGTTATAGTTCTTCACAAATAGACCAAGACCAAGATACCAAAGACCAAGAAACCAAGACCTCCAACGCTAGACCTCTTTTCTATGATCCAAATACACAAGAGAAGGAGAGTTGTGTGTGTATGCAAATAAGAGGAAATCGACCTATATTTATACACACAACTTGACTCCCGAAAAGATGCAACCCTAAGAGGGGTCGTTTTGAATTTTACAATAAGGATAACAATAAAAAAATAATTTCTTTTGAGCCGATTTATACAATAATATTACAATAACCTTCTCGAGGTTCTACCAATACAAATAAAAAAGAATAAGTTCCATAGTTACATAAAAATATCAACACATACATGGGTTTATCTCAGGTGTACCTCAAAACCTTAAGGTTACTCTATGTATACTTCTTCCTCAATTACTCCATTGATCAAAGCAGTATTTATATCCATCTGATGTAAACTCCAAACCATGGATGATGCAAGAGATATGATGGCTCCAATAAAGGTGTATCTAGAATCATGAGCAAACGTCTCATCATAGTCTTCTCCCTCTTGCTGGGAGAAACCTCTAGCCATGAATCTTGCCTTGTGTTTATCGATACTCCCATCTAGTGCATGTTTTATCTTGTAAACCCTTTTTGAAGTGACTACAGACTTTCCTTCGGGTCTATTTCCATCCTTATAAACACTTGCAAACGTGGAAAAAGTCTCAATCCACTTAGTGTGTCCTTGGAGGTACAATGCCTAAGTTCAATCCCACTGTCACCTCGAGTTGAAATTCTTTCATCTAGGCTTACTCCTATGGAAGCCAAGGGGGGTAGACCCTAGTTACTATGTGAATTATTAAATGAATTCTAGGAGTTAATTTTAGTTTGTTAAAGGTAAGGGGGAGCTAGCCTGTATGGAAAGCAACAATGCAAATGCAATTATTTAATGAAAATCAACCCTTTCCCTAAGTCAACTATGACTAGTGCCTAATGTTGGGCAATGGGGTCAACTAAAGTTACAACAAAGGATCTAAATACAAATATACAATAAATAAACAATGATATGTGATTATCAACAAATAAGAAATAAATTAATTTACACTTGAGATAGTTACAAGATGAAATATACAAATGTAATTTGGCAAGATAACTTACAAGGAAAATAACAAATTAGATAATTGCATCCAATATACAAAAGGAACTAATGAATGGTTAGGTAATGAAGCATTCAACTTACACTTATTTACAAATGAAATATTTGAAGCATGTCATAGATGGAATTTGTGATGAAAAAGAACAATCAATTAAATGATCTTACAATTATACAAAGGAAGAGTTAGATTTTATACCAATGAACATGAGATATCCACAATGAAAGGTGTTTCTTGAAAAGTAAATTTGTTTGAAAGTAACTTGCTTGAGATATCAAAGTAGTTGAAAAATAAGTTTGTCTTAAAATATGATTGCAAAACTTGAAAGACAAATTGCTTTGAAATTGATATTGTAAATGTTGTGAATGTAGTGTGTAAGTTAATTTTAGAAAGTTTTAAGTCTCTCTTTGATTAGGGGGATTAGATGTGATAGATTGAAGCCTAGACTATGTGACTTCCCCAAACTGTTATCCTCTCAACCGAAAGGAAGTGCCAGGTTCTCAATAAGTAAGGAAAACAAGGCCTTATCCTAGCTCCATAGGTCAAATTCAAAGAACTTTTGTACTCAACCCGGGGGGCACCTAGTGTCGTGATATCATCCCTAGCCTAGAACCCCAAGTATATTTCTCAAGTGTCTTTTTTGATGGTGGAAACAATAATGGTTGGATGCCTAATTGCTAAAATCCCAACCTTTTCCCTTTCTTGTCACCCGGGATCCACAAAGTGGCAAGGAGAGAGAATACAGGGCAAAGATGGAGCACAAAAATATTACTTTTGCAATGATTTATAATTATACATGACTTATGTTATTGCAAGGATGGATTATGCCAATTTCTTGCAAGGTGGGGAAAAAATAAATAATTGAAATGCTCTGTAGTTTGCTTAAAAAATGAAATTGCAACTCCACAAAAATGGCACAAGTGGAGGCACAATGCCTACCATTTTGGCCAAGGTGGGTGTAAAAGGAAATGCAAGAAAGAAAATCTAATACTAGCCTTCATGATTTTGCAAGGATGGCTTAGGCCACTCTTTTTGCAAGGTGTGGGCGATATTTTCTAATTATTACAATATCATATTTTTGATATAAGATTGAGAGAAGGAACAACCAAGAGACTCTCAAAGGTGGCTTACAATGACTTAGAAGAAGGAGAAGAAGGGGGATTTAATATTCCAACTTTAGGATGCCTTTTGAGGGCCTTTGGGGCTCAATACTAATAGCACTTCCTCTTTGTTGCTAAAAATCTGTGTAAAAAACAAGGAGGTATATTTTATGGGAAAAGCTACAAAACCAAGAAAGTTGTTAACATAGTATGAGCCCAATGAAACACCAATTCAAATGTAAATTTCTGAATATGAAAATGAATCTCTTAGTGTCTATTCCAATGCTTGAAATGAGAGAAAAGAAGGAAAGAATATTAGATAAATATTGGAAACTTTGGATGATTGAAAAGAGTGAGTTTTTGACTCTAAAACCACTCCTTCAACCCTCTAGTGATCTACCACAATATTGGATTTGATACACAAGGAAAAAAGGAGGTGAGGGCATCCAAAAAGCTTGTAAAATACTTTCCAAACCTCAAAGGAAACTACCACAAAATCAATAGCAATACTACTACTAATAGCACCCAAGCAAAATGCTTTGCTTGAGTCTCCAAGTGAAACCAATTGTTATCACTGAAATTTCGTCTGCACATGGTTACAAGAACTCAGCATCGTGAAACAGTGATGAAGTCATCCATGGACCTGAATTAATACCACAACATTCAAAAAAGGTAAAAAACTATACAAAGTAGTGAAAAATTGAAGAGCGCTTTGCAGACATTAGGCATGTGCGCATGCGCG
>ML777182.1:302406-321390 GCA_009831015.1 Picea engelmannii
CCTTTAGCAATTTATCAACCTCAATCTTGATGGCTGCTTCTTTCTTGGGATTAACTGGATGAAGATTTTGTCGAACAGGCTTGGCATCAGGATACGTTGTGATTTCATGTTCAACTATTTTTGGATCGATACCTGACATTTCCTCATAAGACTAGGCAAAAACGTCATGGAATTCTTTGAAAAGATCCGTGTAGATTTGAATCTCTTCGGAGGAGTAATCCGCTCCGACGAAGACGTTCTCCACGACACCAGGGTTTCGGGAGATGTTGATTGGTATAGTTTCAGCGATAGTTTCCATATTGCCCTCAGCATAAATTTCATGTGTAGCTAAGAGATTAATAGGACACAACTGATCTCCCGTCATGGTCACAGTGAATTCTCCTGCTTCGATTCAGCTTAACTCTGGGAGAAAATATGATCTGTGATGAAGATCTTCCCAAGGTTTGTCCAGACTAGTCATTGCCTCGATTACTGCTTCATCAGAAGGAAAGAGTAAGTCTAACGAATCGATGTTAGCAAGAGAACCCTGAGCTCAAATAGGCTCTAGAAGTAGATCTAACTCTTTTGCAGAAGTCGGATCAGTGTTAGCTGAAGCTTGCTGGACTAAAGAGTATGCTACTTCAACGGAAGACAAGGGAATGGACATGCCTGGGTGCCCTGTCTCATCCATCGTGGTCGATGGAGAAGGAAGAATCCATGGATCCTCGAAGTAATTCGTGCGGAATGACGAAACCTGAAAAATCTCAACCTTATGGTGATTATATATAAATTTGATATCGTCGTGAAGAGGTGGGTAATCGAAGGTACCCATCAAGGATGGGCACAAACCAACTCCTACGTTAACGACACCTGGTTGAGTATTATCAATCATCAGGACCGTGGATGCCCCCAAAGCTGGGTTAGGTCTAGAGAAAGATAATTGATCAATGATCACTATCTGGCCCTTGTGTGGAAACAACAAGACTCGGAAAACTGTAGCAACCACAACTTGGATAGAATAAGTCCAACTCCATCCTAACAAGAGGTTATAGTCGAGGGGAGCATCAACTACCTCTACTTCGACACACACGATTTTCCCCCCTAACTGCACGGGGAAAGAAGGAATGATGCCATGTGGTCAGAACGAATGACCGTCGAAAGAAGTGAGGAGAGTAGGTGATGGAGACAAAACGGGTTGGCCAATGGCCTTCCAACATGCCAATGACATAATGCATGTCGAGGCGCCCTTGTCGACCATCGTGCGGAAGATATTCCGTGTAAAAGTTTTCATGGGGTAAGCCACTACTATCTGAAACGCTACGTGGTAAGGTAGACGAGGTTTTAAGTCGGTTGTATCTAACATGATGGTACCCGGATTACATGTCTTAGTAGAGACCAATGCGGTTAACAAGGCTTTCCTCTGAGCAAGGTATCTTTGGAGGACCTCCAAAGCAGACATCGCACAAGGGGTTTGTGATAAATATTCCACCACAAAGTAGTTCTGGGCAGCCCTTGCATTTAGGTTATGAGAATCTTTTTTAAATGCACATTTTGGAATGCGTGTCATTGTTTCTCCCAACGTCTTCTCAATCTGTAGAGGAAGAGATGGGAGGTGAGCTTCTTTGCCCTTCTCAAAAGCGCTTGGTTTACTATAATCGTGCGCTCTAGTCAATATGAAAGCATCACCCCTAACCATATAAACGTTCGCAGATGAGGGGTTGTTCGAGGGCGAGCAAGTTTCTTGGTTGCCCCCTTCTGTGCTTGCAGAGGCTTGAGTTAGATTTTTCCCATATTGAAATGGGTTCTTTAAGACCGCCTGTTGTTGCTGCGTGACAAATTTTTGGGCCTTTGTAAGTCGAGGACATAGATGGGTCGGGTGGTCTTCCGCACACAAGTTGAAAGGATACCTCACCTTCTGTTTTTCAGTGTTGTCCCCGCCAACATTATCGTTGGGTTTTTTATCCCCTTTACCCTTCTTTCGTTGTTTTTTCTTCCCTTCAGGCTTTTGGGTGGCCTTTGGGTTAGTCGACTGCATAGTGTGTACTTATGACGTTTTGGTAGGGGGAGCAACCAAAGCAGTAGTTTGGTTGGCCGCTATGTGTTGTATGGATAACTACTGCAACTCCTTTGTCAATTGCTCAGCGGGCTTGGTTTGTGCTGAACCGACAATACCATCGGCATGTGGTCCAACTCTCTGTCTAGTTTTATCCAGTATTGAACGTGGCGCATCTGGAAAGATTTTGTATAATAAACCGTACTGAGAATAGATGAGCTCAAACTGTTGAGCCCTCGTGATGGTGTCTTCTTCAGAGAAAACTCTTAACGTCGCAACGTCTTTGGATAACTGCGGGATCAAAGACTTAAGGAACCACTCAAGCAAGAATGCTAGTGGAACTGATACCTTGATAAAACTCTTCCGGCGTCTCCATTCTCGGATGTGATCAGAGATATGGTCCACTATTGTCTGTTCGAAATTAGCGAGCAACCCTGTGCCAACGTCGTATCTCACAGGTAACTGGAAATGGTTAAGGAAAGTCATCGCCAGTTCGCCAAAAGAAGAGTATCTTGAGCGATCGAGCTCAATGTACCATTTCGCAGCACTCCCAATGAGAGTACGTTGAAACAATTGCAACTGTACGGAGTCATCTTTCAATGAGTTAGATGAGCACCAAAGATGAAAGGTAGTCACATGATCTCATGGATCTTCATTAGGCTTGGCTTTGAACTTTGGAATGTCCGAAGGAAACTTTGTCGGCATAGGAGGCCAACGCAGATCATGACAAATAGGGTCATTCAACAACCTTGTCAAATCTGGCAAGTGTAAAGTCGCCAGGAACAATAGTTTGGGTTGCTGTTGATAATCTGGGAAAAAGGGATCTAAAGTTTGACTGGCACCAGGTTGCCAGGAAAAGTTTGGCTATTGGCCCAGATTCTAGTAGAAACCATGGCCCTAGCCAGCGTAAGGATTTTGCATATGTGGAGACATCATCGGTTGATTTCCCAAATAGGACATAGATTGTTGGGCATGCATTGTATTCGAAGGACTTTGGGAATGATTACCCCATGCCGGTCCCGTGGGGATAGGCATAGTAGTTTGTCCGGGGTTCCATTGATTGTGGAAAGAATAACCCTAGATCGACATTCCGAGAACTTGATCATTTGAAGAGCAATAAAGAGGTCCTCTACTCGGAAGCGGGCCCAAAGGCGTAGCCAACGATTGATGAACTTCGCTAACAAGTTCTTGTCTCTATTTATTTTTATTGGTTGTTTTTTCTTCTCTTAATTTACAACATAGTTTATGATGTCTGATCTCTTTAATCACTTATATACATCAAGTAAAATTCATAATTGACATTCCGCAACGAATAGTAAATTTTATGTATTTCACATTCTTATGGATCCGATGCATAAAGTACATTAAACTTAACTTGCAATTTGTCAGTAAAACCTCACATTTTTGGATCAGATATCTTACATGAAGGACAAAATACCAAGTGCACATGAATTACTATTAATATTCATGAAAAATAAATGAATTAAGTGTGAGAATAAGTGCACAAGAATTATTATTAATATTCATGAAAAAGAAATTAATTAAGTGTGAGAATCCACCTCATATTTGGTTTCCTATTTTTTAGGGAAGGTGGAGGATCTCATGGATGGTTGAAATATTTCGTCCTTAAAATCCTTGAGAGATATTTCCTCCATAAAATCCTTAAGAGATATTTTCTCCCTAAATATATTTTAGATCCCTTTTTAGTGGATCTGATGAGTGATCCTCTCCATGGTGGTTAAGCCTCCAAATCCTATATAATGAGGGCTTTCAATGGAGATGGAAGAGACATATTGGAGGTATCAAACCTATGGTCTTGGGAGAAAACTTTAGGATATCAAACCTATGATTTTGGGAGCTTTGTGGAAGGTTTGGACGAGAAGGACTTGGAGAGGCTGTTGCAACTTCATCTACAATTTGTAAGTATATCTTTTGAGTTCTCATTAATATATGTTTGGCCTATTCCCTTCTAATATGTGTATATTTACATATGTTGTCTATTATATATGGATTTTATTAGACTAATAATATAGAGTAGAGTAGGAGTTCTTTGTCTTCTTGTTGTCCATTGCATTGCAGGTGTCGAATGGTGCCAAAGAGCTTGGGGATCAAGTTCAAATTGGAGCAGTGAGGAAAAACAATGGAATAAGGTGCATCAAAAATTGTTCCTTCTCCTTCTCTTTCTGATTAGGTAATTAGATTCAAACGGATATTAGTGTCCAATGTTAGCATCTTTCTGTCTTGGTATAGGGGTCTAGAATCTAGGAGGAGATTCATCTGTTTGCAGGGGAATTTTCCTACAACAATTGGAGACTCCACTAGGGATCAACATTGATTTGTCTTTCCTTGTATTGTCCCTACCATTTTCCCACCTTTAAAATTATTTTTACTGTTTGTTTATGATCCATTACCTTTCTCCCATATTCACTAGCAATTTCACCAAGTTCTGTGAATTCTGGGTGAGTTTTTCTGCATTTTTTGTCTTCGTTTTGAGTTTCTGGGAAGGGTAGCACTCCTATGTAGGTGTTATCAGAGCATTGATATCTAATTAGAACTCCCCTGCAATGATTTACAAATCGTTTTAGCACTCTGTTCCCTTGAGTTAGGGATCATTAATCTCCTTTTTTTAGGTTTTCTGTCTTTTTCTCATCAGATTTTTGCAGCCTCTTTTGTAGAGGACCTTTCCAGGGTTTTCACTTTGGTTTGTGAAGTTTTTTGGGTTGATATTTGATACTTATCACTTCTTATTGTATTTATTTGGGCTTGAAACTTTTTCAAAAAATGTGAAATTTCCCTTTATAGCTGCTTGTTTTTTCAGGACAATTTGAGTATTTTCTCCTTCTCCATGTCTTTTCTTGGATTCTTCTCTGCATTTTCTTATACTCGAATTTTTGTCAGTTGTTGAATCCTTGATTAAGTTCTTGTTAGAACAAGTTCCTACTTGTTTTGTTTAAGTTCTCATTGCTTTGAGTGCATGCTTTGTTTGTAGCCCTTTTTTCTTCATGTCTTTTGCATCTGCATCTGACTCTTTCTTTTAATTGAAAGTAGTGGAGCATTAAAGAATTTTCATTTACTTACTTTCCATTAGAATCAAACAAAGAAGACAATTTCATTCTTTCTTTTGGGTAGTGAAACTAGCTTGCATTTGAAGTAGCGAAATTGCATGGTTTTTGGCATTTTTTGGTCTTGAATTCTTAAATTTGTTTTTGCTAAGAATTGTGTATTGGTCTACAGACTCTTTGGATCACTTCTTGAAGATCTTGATATTGATGATTTTAATAAAATTTTGGGACATTGTGCATTTGGGAATGATAAAAAATTTCTCCTTCTCGTAATATAGCTTTCATCGAAATAAAATATTTTCATTCTCATTTCTTTGCATTGTTTAAAGTCAGTCAAAACACCATTTAGTCTAGGCCATTTTCCTCTTGAGTAAACAACAACCTTAAAAATCAAGCGCTAAACTAAAATTTATCAGACATTTTTACATTTTCTGGTAGCAAACCTACATGAGCTTAGGTTGTAGGGATTTGGAATAGGTTGAAAGGATAAATTTCCAAAGTTGTCAAACAAACTTAACATCTTGCAATAAGGAAAGTAAATCCAATTTTCATATAAGCATAGCTGGGATCCCCCTCTCACATAGGGGTTACGCACGAGGTCACTTTCAAGAGAGCAACAAAGATTATCCCTCCGAGGCTTAACCGTTCATAGTAGTTAGATTGTATATTGGGGGTTCTTCTTGAGGTTCAACTGTCTTCATTTTGTTTCGGTGCTTCGTGAATTACGAATCTGTTTAGAGTCCTCTGGAGTTCTACCAGTCCACTTGTCCTCAATTCTCTTGAAGGATTTCAGACTTGTTATCTTTCCCATACGTTCGGACTTGACTGTTGAATGTACCCGCCCAGAGGCTGACTATTAATTGGTGACCTTAGTAGCCATAATATTTAGGGTCTTTACACAAGGTGACAGTGAAGGGAAGTCTTCACTGTACCTGTAAAAGACGTTGGTCAAGCTCACTCGGGCTCCTTGGAGGGTAAATCCACGATTATTGTATGGAATCTTGCACCAAGGCGTAAGTCCATTAATTAGGTTGCCAACGTAATTGATCCACCCGTTTTATCCCAACCCCTTCCTATATTGATCTCACGATGTTGGATTTCATCACCAACTAGTGGTTTCATTGTGGGAAGTTTTGTTTGATTGTTTGCTTCTCAAATTTGTAGTGTGTGTTGCTTGTTTTCCTTAGTGGACCTTAGGTCTAGTCAGTCAATGGTGTCAACTTCTGGGAGTACCAATGGAGGAACCCATTTTCTCGGGGAACCTTTCACCTTTCTTTATTTTGGAAACATTGGTCCTTTGTGCATTGCCACACTGAGTCTTCCAGGACTCACGATTGGATTACCGGTTTGGTTGTTCCCCACTCCAGTGATATCGAATATTCCGAGTGCTTCAAATGCACCTTTTCTTCAAATGTAAGTACACCACCCACACATTAGCCTCATGTCGACTTTTCGCCTTCTTCACCCGCTAAGTCTTCTTCCCTTTCTCCTTCTTCTCCTAGTGAAATATCTAAAGCAAGTAGCTAGGTTGATAAGAAGAAGAAGAAATAGAAAGAGAAGAAGAAGAATAACCCGAAAATGACCAAGCCTCCAACCACATTAGATGTTGGATCCAAGATACCAATTACTGTTAATCATACTGGGAGTGTTGATGAGGTCGATAAGACTACAACGAAGAATCCGAAACCCAAATTCCCTTGAAGTATTTGTAAGGGTGACCACTTTCTGAAGGATTTACTTGGTCTTCCCAAGGTCTTAGAAATGTGGTCTTCCACGTCATCGGCCCCTTCTAGACATGCTAGTGATTCCCCTTAAACTAGTGATGTTAAGGTTGGCAAGAAGAAGAGAACTGTCAAATTTCCTTGCATGTTATGTGAAGGTGATCATTAATCTCACCTTTGTCCTAGTATGGACGAGGCTTCTTCTCTTTTGGAAAATATTCAACTTCCAACTGGTTATCATAATATTTCTCCCAACCCATCGTTAGTTGATGGATTGGTCAATCTGGTTCCATCCCCGGTCAGTCCAGTTGATCAGGTGGTATATATAGCTTCATCCTTGGTTGAACAACTAACCAAATTAGTTGATCCAGTTATGACATTGATCAACCCCACTCTTCATCTGAAAAATGAAACCCAAGAGACTGATCCAGTCCCGTCATTGGTCAATCCCACCCTTCATCTAAAGAGTGCCAAAGTGGTTGATCTGGTTCCATCATCGGTCGATCCCACTCCTCCTTTGAAGATTGTCAAAGTGGTTTCTTTGGTTACATCATCGGTCAATCCCACTCCTCCTCTGAAGAGTGCCAAAGTGGTCATTCCAGTTCCACCTTCAGTCGATCCCACTCCTCCCTTGAAGAGTGCAACCAAAGTGGTTGAACCGATTCTGCCACCAGTCGATCCCACTCCTCAATCAAAGAGTGAGTATGTCGCTCAGGTCTACCTCGTTAATAACGATTCACCCAGACAAGGGGGCACTCTTCCCATCCCGATGGAACCCCCTTCAAGCAATCATATGATTTCTGTCGATTGAAATAATTTGACAGAACCCCGTATTCCCTCTTATGTGCCTTTCCAAATCATCGTGCAGGTTTGTGATAGGGATATTCCTAACACTGTAATAGACGAAGGTTCTTCTGTTAGCATCTTTTTTGTGAATTCTTGGAAAGCTTTTGGTTCACCACAACGTGCGCCCGTGACTCAGAATCTGTTGACCTTTGACAGAAGAGCCAATCGACCTTTAGGGATCCTTCCTCAGTTTCCAGTTACTTTGGGAGGAAAAATGGTCTATGTTGATGTGATGGTAGTTCACGACCCCTTGGAATTTAACTTTCTCTTTGGGAGAAACTATGTCTATGTTATGAGAGCTTTGGTTTCCACTCTCTTTCGAGTGATGTGCTTCCCTCACAATGGAAACATAGTAACAATCAACCAACTTTGATTCATTGACCCTCATCTGATGGTCAATCATCCACTTTCCCTGAACGGTTCGTACATGCCAATGATGTTCGCCACGCCGTGGGTCAATTATGTAACAACCTTCCCCATGCGTTCAACCCCGCACAAGATGGAATCTCTCCCTTCTCCTAAATTAGATTTGGTAGTTGACATGGCCATCTCTTCGATAGGGCTAATAGAGCCATATCTCCCTACTCTTATCGAGGTCGTCGACATGTATTCCTTCCAAAGTGATTTTCTTCCATCTATCGAAGATCTCTTAGAAGACATGATTGACGTTTGTCCCTTGACATGTATTCCTTTCGGAGAATTTTCCTCTTGGAATCAATGATCAAGGAGAAGTCTTGAGCATAGTTTTGCTTCTCTGTGGAAAGATCGTTAAAAAATGAAATAGAATCCTTGAGCATAGTTTTGCTTCTTTGTGGCAAGCTCATTAAAAAATGAAACAGTCACCTCTCCTAACAAGTCAATTTTTTCGTTAGATCTCGTAAACGTTGAGTCAAGTCTTTAGCTAGATCTCATAGATGTCGAGTCGAGTATTTCGTTAGGTCTCATATTTGAACCTTCATTTCATCCACCCTTATCCTTTTTCTCCATCTAGTATAGAAATTTGTGACAACCTCAAAGTCAATGAATGAATTGAAGCTTGGGGGGGCATGTATCCAACCTTTGATTATCATTTTGGAGTTAAGCCACTAGATTTTCAAGCTAGGGGCAGAGTACCAACCATCCATGGGTATCCCAACCTTTGGAAATTACATTGGGAATTTACAAGCATAGTTTAATTTTATTTCAAGCTTGTGTAAAAATGAAACCAATATCGAGCTTAGTCTTTGTTCTTTATCATGCTCGTAAATACATGAGAATGTAACCGAGTAGACTTGTATCACTTTTTTGGACGCGTAAAGGCTATACGAAAAAGGAACCCCCTGGAGTCTCCTTTAAGCTATTTTCAAACTCTCTAAACATGAAAAGATTGTCGAGTGATCTTGCTTCCTTTCACACTCATTAAAAGGTTTGAAAGGGCGTCTTTTGAGTAGTATTTTATCTCTTTTTAGGCCTCGCGAGACTAAAATTATGAAAAAGGAAAACCTTGGAGTCGCCTTTAAGTTATTTTCAGACTCTCTAAACATGAAAAACCATCGAGTTTTCCTTCTCTGGACTCGCTAAAATACACATTGAAGGGCTCGTATGGGGATGAACCCTTACTTCTTGTAGTTCATTAAACGAAGGAAGAGGAACTTACCGAAGGTGAGTTATATCGATCATGTGTTATCCTCCTCGAGCTCATTAAATTAAAAAGAGGTACTCATCTATCTGGGTGGGGGGGAAATTGAAGGAAGTGGGTCAAGTTTTTGAGAATCCTTTATGGTAGCTTTTGTCTCCCTTGAACATGGCACCTGTTTGCATCTCATCTTACATTTGGGTAATGTGCTTGTCTCTGATTCATACCCATTCCATGTGTCGCCATACTTTTTCGTCCAGTCAAAGAGTGCTCTTATTTTTGTCACATTACATTTTGGTACTCGTTGAGTCAATGTTGTCAATTCAGTTATCATGCTTCATCATGTTCAAGAGAAGTTTCACTTCAAACCATCCATCTGTGGTATTACCAGTTTCCATTTCCTATGTCAGTCCATACTCATTTGATTCACCATCTTACATCACTTTCCTATGTCAGTTTCGTGTCGATGATGGGGGATACATCAAGGCCCTCCTTTGATGAGTATTTTCCTGTCGACTTCAACACATCATCTGGGAATTAGACTTAGAAACCAGTTAGTACCTTGGGACCTACATGCCTCAATGGTAGGCCTCCCGGCCTCTAAAAGTAGGTTTACATCATTGACCTCTGATTGGATGATTCTACGAATGTTCGACCTCAGCTCATTTATTCACATTCGCTGGATTTCACTAGGGTACCTTGGGAGTCATTGACATCACTAGTGATTTCCCTCGCACTCGTTAATGATTTACATCAATGACCAGTAATCAAGTGGTTTCTACCATGTTCGACATCAAAACATATATTCACATGGTTAGATTCGTACCACATCGATATTGGGACGAAGACCTTGGGTTGAGCGTTCACTCTATTAAACTTCTTTTCCCAGGCTATGAAGGAGATCATTTGAGCATGTTGATGTATAGAATGTCACATAAATCCACATTGTATTGGTTTGTGGATATTATTTATCATCTAGTAGCTCCACTGTGTATTTTTCGTGGCTACAATCAATTCATGCCATGGAGGTATGGATCCACATTGTATCTTTGGTGGCCATATCCTTAGTCAATATTTTTCATGGATCCGCAGTGTGTTGGTCAGCGAACATTCTTTGAGTCATCTTGTATTCCAAGCATAGGTATGTTTGCCTCGGAAATGGAACATTTTTTAATACTGTTTAATGGTTTTTTGTAGCTTCTTCCAGGTTCTCCAACTCCACACCCTTGGATTAAAGATTTGTAAAGTGTTTCGACCATCATTCTCTCTTCTAACCTCACACTTTAGGGGTCATTTTGTTACACATGAAATTTTCACACTTAGGTACATATCCCTAAGTGTTGTAAGTGTCATATAAATGTCTCATACACCTTGACACCATAGAATAACCTATGTCACAATCCCTAGTCAATGCAGATGAGGGATATATTACACAAAGTCCAAAATACCAAGTGCACATGAATTATTATTAATATTCATGAAAAAAAAATTAATCAAGTGTGAGAATAAGTGCACATGAATTATTATTAATATTCATGAAAACAAAATTAATTGAGTGTGAGAATCCACCTCACATTTGGTTTCCTATTTTATAGAGAATGTGGAGGATCTCATGGATGGTTGAAATATTTCCTCAAAATCCTTGAGAAATATTTCCTCCCTAAAATCCTTAAGATATATTTTCTCCCTAAATATCTTTCATATCCCTTTTTAGTGGATCTGATGAGTGATCCTCTCCATGGTGGTTAAGCCTCCAAATCCTATATAATGAGGGTTTTCCATGGAGATGGAAGATGCATATTGGAGGTATCAAACCTATGGTATTGGGAGAAATCTTTAGGATATCAAACCTATGATTTTGGAAGCTTTGTGCAAGGGATGGATGAGGAGGACTTGGAGAGGCTACTGAGACTTCATCTACGGCTCATAAGTATCTCTTTTGAGTTCTCATTAATATATGCTTAGCCTATTCCCTTCTAATCTATGTATCTTTACATATTTTGTCTATTATAGATGGATTTGATTAGACTAATCTTATAAAGTAGAGTAATATTTCTTTGTCTTCTTGTTGTCCATTGCATTGCAAGTGTTGAATGGTGCCAAAGAGCTCAGGGATCAAGCTCAAATTGGAGTAGTGAGGAAAAACAATAAAATAAGGTGCATCACACTTTATTCCTTCTCCTTCTCTTTCTGACTAGGTAATTATATTCAAAGGGATATTAGTGTCCAATGTTAGCATCTTTCTGTCTTGGTATAGGGGTCTAGAATCCAAGAGGAGATTCACCTGTCTACAGGAGAATTTTCCTACAACAATGGCACAAATGTTATGGTAAGGTCTAGATATCCTTAAGTTTAATTGCGCCATTACTTTCTTAGTCATAAAATTTGAGCTAGCTCCTGAATCAAGCATGCAATTATGAAGAATGAAATCATTCATGAGTAAAGAAAGATAAAAAGGTCTATTCTTTTCATTCCCCTATCCATATTCTGCAAAATAACAGGTGCATCCTGGTAAGCTACTGTTGGTGGCATGTCTACAATTTTCTGAGAAGAATTTTCTGTAGCTTTGAGTAGTTTCTCCCTTTGCTATGGAATCTTCATAATTTCTGACACAGGTACCAACATTTTTGCATTATTGAGCCACCCTCCTAAGTCAATATTTAATTATGAACTTGTGTGAACCATTGTTTTAGGAGGGGGAGGAGGCATTCCTAAAATACTTTCTTGAGGCCTATCTTGACTATTGTTTACATTCCTTTGATAAGTAATGCCTCTATATCTAGCCATTTCTAACACTTGTTGGGGAGTAGGCTTAGGACCCAACTTTTATGTTTCCTTATCCATCACATTATTCATACAATTTCCCCCTCACTATACTCGGTCATTTCCATCCATTCATGCATGACGATATTATATTTTCGATCACACATGTTAACTTGGTCATTTTTTTGGTCTATAAGGTCTCGTTTCACTACAAAATTGAAGAAAGACTTGGAAAGTGGATTCCTCGTTAAATTGTCCACAAGGTCTAAAATAAGGAATAGTTTGGTGATCAACCAAGTTAGTGGATTCAAATGGATTTGGTGGCCTTTGATCTCAAGGAGGAGGCCTCTTTGGCCATTTATCCTTTGTCTTATGTTGGGCTCTACTAGATTGAGCTCTTTCCATGGCTATCAACCTGTTTTGCATGTCATTCATTTGATTGGCATGGTTAATCTCTAATTGTTTTATTTGATTTGTCTGATTAACATCCATTTGATTGATTAGTTGAGTAAGTTCCTTAATTCCATCACTAGAAGAATCTTGAATTTCAATTTTCTTCTTCTTCTCATAAATAGGTTTGGAAGAAGTACCCCTTGAAAAACAAGAAATATTAGACTTCCTATCATATTGCATGTTCTTATCTATTATTAGACAAGAAATATTAGACTTCCTATCATATTGCATGTTCTTATCTATTATGACTGCATATTTTTGTGCCTCCACAACAATTTTTGGATTCTTATCCCTCAGTTGATATCTCATTTCTCCCTCAAAAGATTCCATGTAATGAATTAATATTGATGTTAGAGGAGGCTTGATAGATGCAGTGAGACTTTTAACCAAGTCATTAAATTTTTTGTTGAATTCATCCATTGTTTCATTTTCCTTTTTTAACTTGTGATAAGGGCAACTAATAAAAATTTGTTCTCTTTCTGATCACCCCACCTTTCTCTAAAATCTTGACAAATTTTGGCTAGGGTACTAAACTTGTTAGGATATTGTTCTGAAAACCATTCAACAACATCCCCTTCTAAAGAATATACAAACAAATTCATCTTCACATCCTCTTCATGATGCCCACGACACCAATTCAAGATACATAAGTCAAAATTTAGAAGGTGAGAATGGGCACTAATTGCATTGTTTCCCTTAAAAGGAAGGCAACCTATCAACAGTTTTGTCAGGGATGGCGTGAGGAGCACCTTGAATTGTTGCAAAATTCAAAGGTCTTAGTAAATTAATCATGATTAAGTTAGGATTAGTTGTTGTAGTATTAACAATTGTAGGATTATTATCTAAAAACAAGTGATGTATGTCAAAGATTGCTTCTTCTCCAAGACTATCAAGGAGCCTACAAGGAGATAATCTGTTTACTCTCCTCCTATACACCCTTTCAGGTTCAGGAAGAGAATCCACCAACCCTTGCGGGTTACTCCTAATATGATACCTTACATAATTATTCAATGGAATCACCACCTGGAAACTAAGCAATATCGAAACACACAACTCAATTTTAAAAAATATTAGGGAAAAAACTATTTACTCAGTTTTTAAAGAATAAATTAAGTTAAAGTCGTTAAGACTAAGGATAAAAGACTTATCCCCGGAAACGACGCCAAAGATGTTTTCATCCTTATACACACTTTCAAATGTGGAAAAAGTCTCAATCCACTTAGTGTGTCCTTGGAGGCACAATGCCTAAGTTCAAGCCCATTGTCACCTCGACTTAAACTTCTTTTGTCTAGGCTTACTCCTAGGGAAGCCAAGGGGGGTAGACCCTAGTTACTATGTGAATTATTAAATTAATTCTAGGAGTTAATTTTAGTTTGTTAAAGGTAAGGGGGAGCTAGCCTATATGGAAAGAAACAATGCAAATGAAAATCTTTAATGAAAATCAACCCTTTCCCTAAGTCAACTATGACTAGTGCCTAATGTTGGGCAATAGGGTCAATTAAAGTTACAACAAAGGATCTAAATACAAATATACAAGAAATAAACAATGTTATGGGATTATCAACAAATAATAAAGAAATTACTTTACACTTGAGATAGTTACAAGATGAAATATACAAATGTAATTTAGCAAGATAAATTACAAGGAAAATGACAAATTAGATAATTTCACCCAATATACAAAAATAACTAATGAATGGTTAGGTAATGAAGCATTCAACTTACACCGATTTACAAATGAAATATTTGAAGCATGTCATAGATGAAATTTGTGATGAAAAGAACAATCAATTAGATGATCTTACAATTATACAAAGGAAGAGTTAGATTTTATACCAATGAACATGAGATATCCACAATGAAAGGTGTTGCTTGAAAAGTAAATTTTCCTAAAAGTAACTTGCTTGAGATATCAAAGTAGTTGAAAAGTAAGTTTCTCTTAAAATATGATTGCAAAAATTGAAAGACAAATTTCTTTGAAAGTGAGATTGCAAATGTTGTGAATGTAGTGTGTAGGTTAATTTTAGAAAGTTTTAAGTCTCTCTTTGATTAGGAGGGTTAGATGTGATAGATTGAATCCTAGACTATGTGACTTCCCCAAACTGTTATCCTCTCAACCAAAAGGAAGTGTTGGGTGCTCAATAGGAAAGGAAAACAAGGCCTTATCCTAGCTCCACAGGTCAAATCCAAAGAACTTGTGTACTCAACCTGGGGGACACCTAGTGTCGTGAGATCATCCCTGACCTAACACCCTAAGTATCTTTCTCAAGTCTCCCTTTTTATCATGGAAACAATAATAGTTGGATGCCTAATTACTAAACTCCCAACCTTTTCCCTTTCTTGTCACCCAGGATCCACAAAGTGGCAAGGGGAGAGAATACTGGGAAAAGATGCAACACAAAAAAATTACTTTTGCAATGATTTAAAATTATACAAGCCTTCCGTTATTGCAAAGATGGATTATGCCAATTTCTTGCAAGGTGGAGAAAAAATAAATAATTGAAATGCTTTGTAGTTTCCTTAAAAAATGAAATTGCAACCCCACAACAATGGCACAAGTGGAGGCACAATGCCTACCGTTTTGGCCAATGTGGGTGTAATAAAAAGAATTAAAAGACTTGGAAATAAATGAAAAACCCCACAACAATGACACAAGTGGAGGCACAATGTCTACCATTTTGGCCAAGGTGGGTGTAAAAGGAAATGAAAGAAAACAAATGTAATACTAGCCTTCACGATTTTGCAAGGATGGCTTAGGCCACTCTCTTTGCAAGGTGTGGGCGATATTTTCTAATTATTACAATATCAGATTTTTGATATAAAATTGAAAGAAGGCACACCCAAAAGATGCTCAAAGGTGGCTTACAATGACTTAGAATAAAGAGAAGAAGGGGGATTTAATATCCCAACTTTAGGATGTCTTTTGACTGTTTGAAGTCATGGCTCAATACCAATAGCACTTCCTCCTTGTTGCTAAAAATCTGTGTAAATAAAAACAAGGTATATTTTCTAGTAAAAGCTACAAAACTAATAAACTTGTTAACTTAGTATTAGCCCAATAAAACACCAATTCAAATGTAAATTTCTGAATTTGAAAATGAATCTCTTAGTGTATTCCAATGATTGAAATGAGAGAAAAAAATGAAAGAATATTAGATAAATATTGGAAACTTTGGATGATTGAAAAGAGTGAGTTTTCTACTCTAAAACCACTCCTTCAACCCTCTAGTGATCTACCATAATCTTTCCTTTGATACACAAGGAAACAAGGAGGTGAGAGAATCCAAAAATCTTGTAAAATACTTTCCAAACTTCAAAGGAAACTACCACAAAATTAGTAGCAATACTACTACTAATAGCATATAAGAAAAATACTTTGCTTGAGTCTCCAAGTGAAACCAATGAAAGAAAAATGAAATAATATGAAATGTAGTTATATTAACTCACAAGAACACCATACAAGGAACCAAGAAGACTCCTAATGCACACCATAGATTCTCCAAATCTTCCTTTATTATCCACAAAATGTTGCTACAAATACTTGTAGCAAGATTTACACATGAAAACATGAGAGAGAGAGGGAAAAAATGAGAGAAATTTTGGCATAATAGACTTTCTCCAAGGGATGATGATGAAATGAGGGGGAGAGGGTCTCTTTTATAGGTAAGGATGGGGAGAGACCCCACTTGGATGTGCTCCAAGTGGAATCCATCCATGGGAGGAGGGTTAAATCAAGAGGGGTACACATCCAGTCTTGGAGAGGAGGGTGAGGGTCAAGGGATGAGTGGAGTGTTGATTAAGGTTGATTGTCATTGATGTCAAACCTTGAATAAAGACTGGTAGCGAATTCCGGTAGCACAAAGGTTTGGGTAAAGGACCCGAGGTTGTTTCATGTATAATGGTATGGGTTTTAATATATTTGAAGGTAATACTATTCTATATGGATAATACATGTCATGCCATTTCTGGTGGTATGTGGAATGTTACGTAACTCCTCACAGTTTGAGAGTTATGGCCTTACGAAGTTGGAGGACCCTCATATGTTGGATTGAAGCCCCAAAAGGTCAAATAAGTCAAAGAGCTTGCAAAGAATAAATTATTATTTAAATGATAAAATAAAGTGACAAAGTCAAGAAGGATTATTTAAATAATAAATTGAAGTGACAAAATCAAAGAAGATTATTTAAATGATAAAGTGAGGTGACAAAGTCAAGGAGGAATGTTTAAATAATAAAGTAATAGAGAACTTTCTAATTATGGAAAGTGGTTAACCCTAAAAATGAGGAAAATAGGTTAAGTGACCTAGAAATGGGTTAAGTGACCTAGAAGATGCTTCTAAGGAAGATATTTGGAGAGTATAAATAAGAGGCAAGGCTCTCTCATTTTACATCACACTTGAGAATATTGAATATCTATAGGTGACTGAGGTAACCAAAAGATATCTAAGCTGAATTTCAGAGGAAAGGTGAAGATAAGAAGGCCGAAATTCAAGGGAGGATAAATTGTTTTGATGATATTTTCTAAAGTATGTTATTTACAGGTCATCTCACCATTTTCGCAATAACTTTTTTTCTAGAATGATTCAGACTGTGAAATTGATAGGAAATTGAGGAAACATATCCAAGTATATGAGGTAAAAAATTAAGCGTGTGGGTCTTTTTATTTTTGGAGTTACACTTCGTGGAAAATAGGGTTTGTGGCTAGTTCTGAAACTAGTCTAAAACAAGTGTTTCGGGTAAAAACATCATAACTTATTCATAACATATCCAAATTCAGTAAGACCAAATGTGTTGGTTAGAGTAAAGTCTGTAGTATTCTGTGTAACATTTTTAGATCCATTAAACAAATATTTCATGCGGGGCACACTCTACAAGGTTGCTCTCTAGAATAATCTAGAATTCAGCAAGGTATGTCATTTTTTCTATAACTCATTTTTTGAGAGGTTACAAGTAGTGACACCTGGAGGAATTTCATAAAACAAATTGAAGAACATTGTGTACTATTTTCAGATCTTTATTCATTACAGGTACATAGTTATGATTATTTCAAGTTAGGGTTGTTGAATAATCCCAAACTAGTCATGTGAGACTAAAGAAAAGTTTGATGAAAATGCTAGTCTCTTGTTGTGAAAGTTAAGGAAGTTTTGTAGGTATCTGATCATATACACCAGGTCTATTACAGAGTTACAAATCATATTTGGATGATGAAATTGATGAGGGATTTTGGTTAAGGTACATGTTGGGTATATGGTTGAGACAAGTAGTTGATGAGTTGTCACATACATGAGGTGTATAGTTGATGATGTTGGTACATATTGATGAGTCATAGTTGATGAGTAGTTAACACATGATTCGTACATACTTGGTACATGGTTGGATGCACTTGTTTATGGTACAGGTTGATTGCAGGTTGTTTGGTATAGGTTGGTGCATGGTTGATGCACTTGTTTATGGTACAAGTTGATTACAGGTTGAGGTACAGGTTGGTGCATGGTTGATGCACTTGTTTATGGTACAGGTTGATTAAAGGTTGAGGGACAGGTTGATGCATGGTTCAATTTTATTAGTACAAGTTTACAGTGATATATCTCACAGTGATAGTGTGACAGTGGCTCCATCATTCTACTTCTACTTTAGGACGGTTGGACGGGGCAAGGACAGGTGGTTGTAGCCACCTTTTGGTTGTAGCCGGAGAACATAGAGGGTTGTAGCCTCCTTCTAGCTGTAGCCATAGAATAGGGGAGTTGAAGTTTCTTTCAAGTTGTAGCCCAAGAAACAAGGGGTTGGAGCCTCCTTCCTGTTGCAGCTGGAAAACAAAGGAAGTCGGTGCTTCCAATGAATGTAATTCTTCAAGACATATAAGAAAAAACATTCTGTGGTTTTCTCCCACTTTGGGTTTCCTTGTAAAACACTGGTGTACTGTGTATGTGTATGGTTGTTCATTTTTTCATTGCTTATTTACTCTGCAATTATTGGATGATAATGCTATATTGATACAACACTTGGATTATATGGTTAAAAATGATTCAATTGCTCTATTACTTATTCACCCCCCCTCTTAGTAATCCAACAATTGATATCTGAGCAGGTTCCATCAGAAATCAATTTAACCACTGAAAGGTAGATCATGGAAAGAAACAACTTGTATAAAAATGGAATACCACAGTTCAATGGACATAAGTATGCATTTTGGAGCATAAGGATGAAAATATATATACAAGCATAGGGATTTGAAATTTGACAATCAATTGTAGATGGATACACAACACCAACAGTTTTGCCAACAAATGGCAAAGCAGTAAAACTCGGTTAGAATAATTCCAAAGCCAAAAATGCACTTCTGAATGGTCTTAGTGAAATGGTATTCACCAAAGTTTCACATTATAAATCCGCTAAAGAGATTTGGTACAAACTTCAAAATATTTATGAAGGAGATTCAAAAGTCAAAGCAACAAAGATTTAAAACTTATAGAGGTTAGTTCAAACAACTTAA
>ML777182.1:339606-367382 GCA_009831015.1 Picea engelmannii
GAGTCTACTATTACACATGACAAAAGTTTGCAGGAGCACGGACTACTTTGGTTGAACCACATCTATTCAAACTGGGAAGCTTTGGATCAAACATGTAAAGAATTTCATGCCCATAAGAAGCAAAATGAAGAGTTAAAAGGCATATTGCTCCTGATGTTCGATTTGGTACAAAAATTGTTGGCTGCTAGGAAACCATCCTCAAATTACTCTCTTTTCCTTATAGAATGACTTGCATTCTTTCATATTAAATCAATCAAAGAAGGAAGACCCTATACAGTGTTCAAACTAGAATATTTTGTTCAAACTTTTGTCGAAGCCTCTACTACTGATCAACATCTATTATGTGAGGTATATCTTCATAATGAAGTCATTCCTAAGAACAGACAGCTTAATCTTAACCCTCTTATTGGTGATATCCAGATTCGGGCACTTATCTCCTTCCTTACCAACCAGATTACATGGAAAAATGATTTTCTAGCTGCCAAGCATAATGAAGATAACCGTCTCCTCTGGATACGGCTAGAACCACAGAACACTGCCACCTTTGTTGCAGAATATTATCAATTTTTGAAGAAACTAGGGATGACTCAATATATACAGTAATTACAAGCAACAATACTTCAGGATTGTCAACAGTTTATTAAATCCACAGAGACCGCTTCCCTAAAAGAAAATAACATGTTTTGGCAACAATCTTCTGAGAAAAGGCAGGAGCACAATCCTTTTAGTCCTACCAATCTTGAGACAACAATTTCCCGGGTACCTAGTTACATCAAATGTGTCCAACAATGTGCTGAAAATTGGATAGGTTATCAGTTCCATTTTCCCATTTTGTGGATGCCAGCAGAGAAGTATCAAGTTCATCATAAGTTGCCCAAGAAGGTTGAAGCAACAGCCTGGCAAAGGCTACAACATGTTCAAGGATTCAGAGCTCCAACAGACAATACTTTCTACAACTATTGCTTAAGTAATTTGCATGCCCAGAGTCAGTATCTGGATTCTGATTCAGATTGAAGTTGCCTGAGGACATGCAACCTTTTTAGTTGGGGGGATGTTAGGACCCTATAATGTACTTTTTTGCTCACACTTTTTGCTATCATTACATCATTTTCACACTCATATTTAAGCCAACATTATCACCTTAATCTATTTTTCCAAAGGTATATAATGTTTCTTCTCTTTGCTATATGTTTAATTTGTTTTACATGTAATTTTACATTACTCTCATACTTAGCCATTAATTAGAAATATATAGTTGTTGAAACAGTTTGAAGACTGCAGTTAATATATCGTTGCTGCTTGAAGACCATGTTACTGAAACAGTCAAACAATACGTAGATCCCGTTGTTGAAACAATCTGTGATTTGCGATGCTGAAACAACATTTCACATGCAGTAGTAATAAGAAGGAGTTGTTACACTGGCCGCAACAGTTGTACCTTAAGCCAACACCATTACAACCATCGTTGTTGCTTGAAGACCACGTTGCTGAAACAGTCAAACAATACACAAATCCCGTTGCTGAAACAATCTGTGATTTGCGATGCTGAAACAATATTTCACATACAACAGTAACAAGAAAAGATAAATAAATGAGTTGTTACACTATCCGCAACAGTTGTACCTCAAGCCAACACCATTACAACCACTGTAATATCATTTTGCTACGGAAGATCAGAATATCCTATTCTAGCATAGAAGATTAGATCAGACTAAGAATAGGATTTGTACGTACACATGTAATTTTATGCTTAATTGTATTAAGATGATTCTCCTCTTTAAATAGGGAAGAAATCAGTATTAGAGGGGAGAATTATGAAAGGCTTAGCTAGAAAGGAATTACAAAGAAGGAGCGTGTTCACTTTGGATATTGTAACTCGTCACATTTGACAGATGAATAAAATATCATTCTGAACATTTCTTCTTAGTTTCTTTCATTTCCGGGGAATCTTGTGAGAAGGAGAGGGCCCACATTCTTCACAAGATTCACCCATTAGTTTCAGTAGTGTGTTAGTATTGTTTTTATCTATACCTTGTTAAAACTCTATTTTGCTGAAACTATGTTTCCACTGATTGTTACAACATTTTCATACAATTCATTCCTAGGTAATTGTTAATCATTTTGATTGGTAATTCTGTTTGCAGAATGAGTTTATGAAAGTGTGATAGTCAGAGACAGGTGTTGAAGATTCCTACTTTGGGGAATAAGGTCATGTTCTCTGTTATAGAATAGTTAGTCTTTGGTAATTGTTAATCATTTTGATTGGTAATTCTGTTTGTAGAATGAGTTTATGAAAGTGTGATAGTCAGAGACATGTGTTGAAGATTCCTACATTGGAGAATAGGGTCCTGTTATCTGTTACAGAATAGTTAGTCTTCTTTGCAGTATGCTGAAAGGTTCATTTTTCCTAGGTTGTTTCTTAATGTAATCCAGGATTCTTCTGATAATTATTTCCTTTTGAATCTTAAACTCTGCAATAGATAGATTGTTTTTACTATAATTCAGAGTAGAACTTCAGTCTATTCAAAGCAAGGTGTGATTAGTGTAACTTATTACAACTATGGATTGCTTTTGAGATTGAGCATATATAGTGTGTGATTTCCTTTGAAATAAACAGGCTTCCCTGGGTTGACAATTTATGTAACACTTGATTGTTTTAACTAATAAGAAATTATAGTGACCAACAATAAAGTCCTAGGAAACTAGACAAAATTGACTCATGCTATCATTATTACAATTATCCCACACAGAGGAGAAAAAAAATTGGTTACATTGAAAAGCGCGGCGAGGGAAAAATTTGCCCTGCTGATAAAAAAGCTTCAAAATTGTTGTACCACTAGGCACATATCTTCATGGAACATGGAATTGACCCCTAGTCGAAACATGTGGTCAATATCTGGCTCCACATGGGGACGTGTGTTCAATATTTTTGAAGGAGAGCATGCGAGACCTTCAGAATCTACAAAACAAAATGCTCACCAATATCCAACATAAGTACATGTATAAACATAATAATCAATAAATGAAATGTTATAAACAATAATCACATAAATGAAATTACTTTTGACAATAATTACATAAATGAAACTATGATACAATGAATAACATAAGTAAAATAACTATACAATTAAATGAAATAATACAAAACTGAAAGAAAATGAGAAGGGTTAGAAATACGTTACAAAAGGGTGTCCCATTGGACACCAAGTGGTCAGGTTGAAAAAAACACTTCAAGGTGGTGTCCTCTCACTAGCATGCCTAACTTTATGTTGTGAAACCGGATGAGATGAGTTACTAGATGACTGATACACTTTATCCTATTTTCTTATGTTTTCATGTGAATCCCTATTTTTGACATTAGGCCACTTGAGATAATCCTCCTTAAAAAAATTCTGATGATTTTGCATAAGTGCCAAGTAAAAATATTTTGATCTTAGTTTTTCCTTGAAAGGCTTGGCATACCTCTTCATAGGGATGATATATTTCATGTTATCATTATTAACCTTATCATCCTTATGATCTTCTATCAGACTTGCATCACATATTCTTCCCTTGATTTTCCCAATTTCTAAAAAATAAGGAGGATGTGGCCCAAGAATTCCATCTGATTCTTTCTAGAATCTAGCTGATTCCTCTGACGACCAATGAGTTGATGAAACATTTTCAATTGAAAAATCCAACTCTGTTTATAATCCTCAAGGATTTATATCATTATTCATTTTATTTGAATCTTCTTCAAGAAAAATCCCATAAAAAGAATCAATGGTGTCCCAAACATTACAAACATTTGGGAGTTCATCTTTAAGTTTTATCTTGGTAGATGATAGATAATTGGACTCTTTCTTATAACATCCAATTTCTACTTCACGATACACAAGCTCATTCGTGGGATTCCTAGAATCTTCAACATGGTACTTTCTTTCTAACTCCCTGTTTAATCTAAACATGGAACCATTTAAAGTAGGAATGGTGGCATAAGTTAAATCCATTTGTAAATTACCAACCAAGTATGCAGTTGTTTTTCTTAATAAAAACATACCCCAAGCATCAGGTACATCAATCAAAACTATGTCCATTTCTATCATGATGTCCAGGAATGCAACAAAGTGTACTTGTAAGTCTTTAATCAAACCATGCACTTTAATTGTTTTGCTATCCATGGCACAAATGTTATGGTAAGGTCTTGAGATCCTTAAGTTTAATTGCTCCATTACTTTCTTAGTCATAACATTTGAGCTAGCTTCTTAATCAAGCATGCAATTGTGAAGAATGAAATCATTCATGAGCAAAGAAAGATAAAAAGGTCTATTATTTTCATTTCCCCTATCCATATTTTGCAAAATAACAGGTGCATCCTAGTAAGCTACTGTTGGTGGCCTGTCTACAATGTTCTGAGAAGGATTTTCTATATATTTGAGTATTTTCTTCCTTTCAGATGGAATCTTCATAATTTTTGACACAGGTATCAACATTTTTTCATTATTGAGCCACCCTCCTAAGTCAATATTTAATTATGAACTTCTATGAACCATCGTTTTAGGAGGGGGAGGAGGCTTAGGACAAAATTTTTATGTTGCCTTACCCACCAAATTATTCATACAATTTACCCCCTCACTATACTCAGTCATTTCCATCCATTCATCCATGTCGATATTATATTTTCGACCACACATGTTAACTTGGTCATTTTCTAGTCTATAAGGTCTCATTTCACTACAAAATTGAAGAAATACTTGGCAAGTGGATTCCTCATGAAATTGTCCACAAGGTCTACAATAAAGAATAGCTTGGTGATCAACCAAGTTAGTGGATTCGAATGGATTTGGTGGCCTTTGATCTTGAGGAGGAGGCCTCTTTGGTCATTTATGTTGGGGAGTAGGATTAGGACAAAACTTTTATGTTGCCTTACCCACCACATTATTCATGCAATTTACCCTCTCACTATACTCGGTCATTTCCATCCATTCATCCATGCCGATATTATATTTTCGACCGCACATGTTAACTTGGACATTTTCTGGTCTATAAGGTCTCATTTCACTACAAAATTGAAGAAATAATTGGCAAGTGGATTCCTCATGAAATTGTCCACAAGGTCTACAATAAAGAATAGTTTGGTGATCAACCAAGTTAGTGGATTTGAATGGATTTGGTGGCCTTTGATATTGAGGGGGAGGCCTCTTTGGTCATTTATCATTTGTCTTATGTTGGGGTCTACTAGATCGAGCCCTTTCCATGGCTATCAACCTGTTCTGTATGGAATTCATTTGATTGGCATGGTTAATCTCTAATTTCTTTATTTGATTTTCCTGATTAACCTCAATTTGCTTGATTAGTTGAGTAAGTTCCTTAATGCCATCACTAGAATACTCTTGACTTTTAATTTTCTTCTTCTTCTCCTCAATAGGTTTGGAAGAAGTACCCCTTGAAAAGATAGGAATATTAGACTTCCTAGCATCTTTCATGTTCTTATCTATTCTGACTGCATAGTTTTGTGCTTCCACAAGAGTTTGTGGATCCTTATCCCTTAGTTGATATCTCATTTCCCCCTCAAAATATTCCATGTAATGAATTAATATTGATGCTGGAGGAGGATTGATAGATGTAAGGAGAATTTTAACCAAGTCATTAAACTTTTTGTTGAATTCCTCCATGGTTTGACTTTCCTTTTTTCTGACTTGTGCTAAGGGAAACTAATAAAAATATATTCTCTTTATGATCACCCCACCTTTCTCTAAAAGATTGACAAATTTTGTCTAGGGTACTAAACTTGTTAGGATCTTGATCTGAAAACCATTCAGCAACATCCCCTTCTAAAGAATATACAAACAAAGTCATCTTCACATCCTCTTCATCATTCCCATGACACCACTTCAAGATAAATAAGTCAAAATTCAGAAGGTGAGAATGGGCACTAATTGCATTGTTTCCCTGAAAGGAACGAAACGTATCAATATCTTTGCCAGGGATGGCGTGAGGAGCACCTTGAATTGCTGCAAAATTCCAAGGCCTAAGTAAAGCACTCATGATTAAGTTAGGATTATTTGTTGTAGTATTAACAATTGTAGGATTATTATCTAAAAACAAGTGATGTATGCCAGAGATTGCTTCTTCTCCAAGACTATCAAGGAGCCTACGAGGAGTTAATTTGTTTACTCTCCTCCTATACACACTTTCACGTTCAAGAAGATCATCCACCAACCCTTGTGGGTTACTCCTAGTAGGATACCTTACAGAATTATTCAGTGTAGTCGCCACTTGGAAACTAAGCAATATCGAAACACATAACTCAAGTTTAAATAAATTTAGGGAAAAAACTATTTACTTAGTTTTTAAAGAATAAATTAAGTTAAAGTCGTTAATACCAAGGCTAAAAGACTTATCCCCAACAACGACGCCAAAGATGTTGTCATCCTTCTACGCACTTGCAAACATGGAAAAAGTCTCAATCCACTTAGTGTGTCCTTGGAGGCACAATGCCTAAGTTCAAGCCCATTGTCACCTCGACTTGAACTTCTTCCGTCTAGGCTTACTCCTAGGGAAGCCAAGGGGGGTAGAACCTAGTTACTATGTGAATTATTAAATGAATTCTAGGAGTTAATTTTAGCTTGTTAAAGGTGTTGGCACAGGGGTAGACCCAGAGTTCAATGCTTCAACAACGCACCAACAAAACCCTAACTACTGGCCCTTTCGGCAACACTTGCGAAGTAGATGAAGTCTCACTCGAGGTAGAGGAAAGGGGGGTTGCAAGACTCATGTGTCTACAACCAGGCTGGGACAAAGATCTGTGATTTCAACACTTAACATAGCATTTAGCCAATCAATATGCATTAGTTCATAAGTCCCATTCACATTGCAAATTAAACCCTAATTACATATTAGCGCAATAGAAACCACGATCAAGTACTTTAGATCACCTAGCACATAGAATTTACTCAGATCTAACAATCAAATGTCATAAAGMATTAAGTATCCACGGATCTATCTATCATGCATCAAGATCAGTGCACTAAGCAGATAAACACATAAACAACATGAGAAATATTGCACAAATCACATCAGAACACAGGATATATGTGGTTCACCCCAGTGTGGGACTAYGCCCACTATCTTCTTCTTCTCTTCTTTATTGATCTTCAATCTTTCTACATTCTTCGGCTCCTATGCACAAAGMCACATAGCCAACTCCTTAGTAGCACAAAGCCTTACACATCCTGTGCACAAAGCCTCTTACCATTACCTGCACTAAGCCAGAACAACTCAATACAACACTGAGCTAGAAATTTTACATATTCTTTCATGAAGCCAATTCAAAYAGACTTCACTCTATGTCCTATCTACTTATTTATACATTAMAAAAAKGCCCCTAAACATGGGTAAACCCATGGGACGGCATCCCATACTTGTTACATAAACCCTAAAATCCCCAAAATCCCACAAAATAGGTGAGATATCGCGATCTCAGCTCCGCTTGGGCGCTCCATCTTCGAACAGCCTGTCGAAGTCCCAAAAATGGTCAAACACGATCAATGTTTCCTCAAAACTTGGTCAAGGGCCAACAAGCCCCCAACACTCACCTGTGACTCGTCCCGAGGCACTCATATCTGGGAAGTGCTACTTCGAAGGCCTCGAGCTTAGCTTGAGCTGCCTCGACTTGCTGCTTCTTGGTGAACTCTTGAATCACTTGCTCGATGACAAGCCCTTCCAGACGTTGTTCCACTGTCACAATCAATTGGTCTAGCTACGAGCCTTGTCCTTCAACTTCTTCAAAAATCATGCAGGCTTCATACTGCTCCAGCTGGAGTCTCTGTGTCACTTCCATAACCTTTCTCTGGATAGCAATAACCTGTTGCTGGGTTGCACACTGCTCCTGTGATCTTTTCATATTCTCAACGGCAGTAAGAAACTTCATTTGTGATTGTACGGTGGACGCATGTTTCTTCACCTCTTGGAGTTGTGCCTATAGTTTCCTTAGCTCCAGATCTTCTGCAAGGTGCTCGTAGGTCTACGCACTTCGATGACTTAGTTTCTTACACTCTCAGGCCAATTCCCTAATTCTTTCTACTACGTTCCTGGCAAATTCTTCCCTCTAATCACGCACTTCTTACAGAGTTCTCAACACTGCTTGAAGTTCTAACTCCGTTACTCTTGCATGGAGCTGGTAAATGGCCTCAACAAGCTTCCCCACTTGGCTCTCGGTTGAATCTTTTTTCATCTATGCCAAGCCTAACATAGACATAAGTGATCTAGTCACTGCCTTTTAACTCCAATCTACTTCACGAGAAGCTAGTCTTTCTCTTTTTGGATTTTCTTTTTGTCCTCCTCGAACATCACCCTCAGTTCATATTTCTCTTTCTGCGCAACACGAAGTTGTTTGAAGACCTCCTCCTTCTCTTTCTTCAGGGCTTCTATAACCTGCTCCTTTTTTTCTTAGGCTCGGAGAAATCGCGCCTCGGTTGCATCGGCTAACCTTCGTAATTGGGTGGGCTCATCCCCCAATTCTACACTTTCCCCTGAAGGAGGCGTAGTAGGTACTGACTGGATTGAATAGATAGCTTGTTGTATGTCCTTGAGCTACTTCTCTATTATGTCATATAGTGTTTCTTGCTTTGCTTCGTGTCTCTGCAGGATATCCTCTGAAACATCCTCTATGGCTGCAATGATGAGATAAACATCATCCACTGTGAATACATTCTTCGACTGGGGTTTATTGGCGTGGGCCTTCTTTCTTGCTGAAGGTTTCTCCGAGGAAACCTTCCTCTTCTGTGATGTTTTTGTTGTGGTGAGGGGATCCTTTGGTGGTGTAGCTTCGCCTTTATATTTCTTGTCTCCTTCTTCCCCTCCTTCTTCTCTGTTTACTTTGTCTCCTCCTCCTCGTGCAGGTGAGTTAGGCACAGTTGCCTCCGAAGTGCTATCGTTCTCTATCTCCTAGACTTCTTCTTTTTTCTTCTTTTTCTTCGTGCTAGTCTGCCCATCATGTTCGACTTGGGTGACCAATGGACTTCCGATGATGTCAGGATCAGAGTGCTCTGCATATTCCACTGGTACGAGGAACATTTTTGGCCATTCCTTAGTGATCTCTTCCATGTCTTCCTCGGTCAACTTATAGTAGGACTACCACTCCTCCTTACTTTCATCCTTATGCGCAGTGACATAGATGAAGTGTTGGTCTGCGAAAAACTTCGCAAACGGTCTGCACTGATGGAGTGTATTCGGTGTCATTCGGGGGAATGATTCAATGGCGCACTTCAGCTGTAGGTAGTAAGTATGGAAGACAACATTTGAATACCACTTCTTCTCCATATCATTCGTGTACCACAAGGTGGAGAACCTTGCGACCAACAACTCTGAGGGATCAACTTCAGGAAATGTTTCTCCTTCCGACATCTGCCAAGCAACAAATGCAATTAGTACCAATAACCAACTGAAATGGAATTCATCCCCTTGATCTTGTGTTTCGCGACAGTCCTTTTCCAGCTCGTTGATGAGGTATCTCGCCCAGTTCATCTGCATTCCTTCTACACACTTCCCTACGAGGTCCACTACAAACCATGTGACTTGTGTCGGCCAGTTCTTTCTGACGAGCTTGTCAGCTATCAATTGGCAATCAAGGCGCATTACGCCATGCTGGATGGAGGCTACCTTGTAGCCTCGCTTCCCCTTCTCTACATCACCATAGTCCTCCTTGATGCACTGTGCCAGGGAGGGATCTGACGTCTTCCCTGGGTAGAATTGTTGAGGGTTCGATCCCTTCATGCTCAGTCCTATGATCAAGTGGATCAGCTCTGGATCCACAGTGATGCGCTTATCTAACCAAAGATAACCTCCATGATAACAGGACAGGAGGATTTTAATGCAAACGTTAACCCCCTAATGTCAGCCAAAGTGCGGGATCTTCATCACATTCAGTATCGTTGATCACGCGAGCTCCTTAATCCACGGATGGGGAACTATATTGGGCTTATTCCCAATCATCCTCATCGAGTACCTATGTGGCGCGAGCATCACATAGTTCTTCTGGTCTTCGAGGTTGAAGTAACTGATCTTAAGAGTTGGGATCAGTCCTAATTGGGGTCCAACTGCATGTATCCCCTTCGAGAGGTACACAGTGATCAACATGTACTCAAAATCACATGGGACACTATCACATTTCACTGCGCCAGCCAAAGGCGGTATGTAGTTTGGCAAGACCGACATGATCTGCTTCGCGTTCTCCAGATCGTCGCACTGCTTGCTTCGTTTCTCAGTCGTGGTTTGGTTAGAATGACGTGCAATCAAAGGGGATGCTTGCAATCCTCCTGTCGATGATGCTTGTTTCCCTACAAACATGAGGTCTATCATAATCTCCTCTACAAATTTTTCTAGTGCGTTGTGTTTGCCTAACATTCACACTTGTAATAGAATAATTCGGGTAGGCGAACAGACAAACAAGGTAGTCAAGCAGATGACGAGATCTGGACAACACAACGCGGTATGCAGTTGGTTCTTTGTTAGCTTGGATATCTCGGTTTGAAAAAAAATGGACCTGACGTAGTGTCCGACGGGTTAAATAAGCAATGTCGTAATAGATTCTCCAATGGGCAGAAATGCCTCAATCAATATGAATCCGTCTATTGTGGCACGGTCTCAATGGTCCAACGACAATATTTCCAGAAATAATTGTGTTTCTAGTTGTTCCAGAGCGTCGTTCTAACGGTCGGGATGCCTCCAACGACCATATAGATTTTTCATGGCGAAGTCCCATTCTGCATTGTTCTGCTATTCCGACGAGGTTCAAGTTCTTCAAGCCCGTCTCATGTTAAGTCTTTACTGGAACTTCCTATAGTTTTTCTAACTTGGATTTCTTCTTACTGAGCTTATGTGCCTTCTTTCCTGTGACTTGAGTCTCTGAATTCCTCTTTCCATTCTTATTCTTATCTTTTCTGAGCATAGTAACTTCACACTACTGAGAGTCTTTCAAGGTTAATACTTCTTCCTCTCTTACTATTTTCGAGGTGGTTGCACTTCATTCCTGTATGGACAGGTTCTCTAAGCCTTCTTGTGTTCTTTCAACTTCGACAGCTAATTCTTTGGCCCTCTATTGTTTCGACTTATCCTCTTATTCTTCTATCAGTCGATCTATTCTTCGAGTGATGAAATCTCTTAGTTCTTTCTTTTTATTTTCCATGGCTTCCTCCTCTGCTTTCCTTATGATCTGATCTTTCTCAATCCAAGTCTTTCCTAATAAAAGAAGGAAAGGGGTGATGTTCTCAACAAACTTACTGACTTCAAATTCTTCTTCGGTTGATGTTTCATCATAGGTACATGAGTAACTCTTCCACATAGGGTTATTATCTTTCCTTTAAACAGGCTTATCCTTCCCAATGAAGGTACCATAGCAATCTTTCCCAAAATTTCCCAAGTGCTTTCTGGCATAATATTCACATGTGTTTATTCATCCAATACACAGTCTATGTCGAAGTCTCTTATTCTTGTTTCTATGTGTTGTTCCTCTTTTAAGATCTTTGGTAAACTGATGTCTCTATGATCATTCATTACTTATTTTAACTGTACTAACATAGTCTCTGATTCTTTCTGGTTTTCTAACATAACTGTAGTCCCTTGGCCTTCTTCATAGTTTTCTAGTCCCCTGTTCATCTTTTCAACTTTGGAAATCATTCTAGGTCAATCCTAAACTTCATGGCCAATACCTTTACAACAGAGACAAATAGGACCTATACCAGGGAATTCCTTAGCAAGATGTCCCAGTCTTATGAAATGATAACACAGTGTCAATCCTCTCTTTCTTTTAAACGATCCCCAACATTTCTCGTACTGCGCACTAGGATCATAGTGTTGGACCTGCAATCTGCAAAAATTCTTTCTAGGTTCCTGCATCCACTTGTTAGTCCAAAAATTCTTTCTATGCATAGGAATAACATATCTTTCTGTATTTATATCAAGTTCATTCAGATAAACTCTTTCTTATATTTGTGCCCTAGTTTTTAGACTAGGACAAAATCTATCAAACATACATAGATTCATATTTTCGAAGCAAAAATTTCCAGTTTTCTTACCTTTACCAGAGCAAAAATATTTAAGATCTTACCTCTTTTCTTCAGATATGGTTCCTTTCTTAGCACAGAGCTTCATAAGTCAAGTAGAATAATGTGCACTACAACAACAGTTGTACGCATAGATATTTCTCTTTTCTTCAGTTCCCAGCAATCACAGTTTCAGTTCCCGACAACAAAACCATTTGTTGGCATAGGGGCAGACCTAGGGTTCAACTCTTCAACAACGCACCAACAAAACCCTAACTACCATCCCTTTCGGCAACACATGCGAAGCCGATGAAGTCTCACCTGATGTAGAGGCAGGGGGTGTTGCAGGACTCAGGTGTCTACAACCAGGCTAGGACACAGATCTGTGATTTCAACACTTAACATAGCACTTAGCCAATCAATATGAATTAGTTCATAAGTCCCATTCAAATCGTAGATTAAACCCTAATTACATATCAACGCAGTAGCAACCAAGATCAAGTACTTTCGATCACCTAGCACATAGCATTTACTCATATCTAACAATCAAATATCATAAAGCATTAAGTATCCACAAATCTATCTATCATACATCAAGATCAGTGCACTAAGAAGATAAACACATAAATAACATGAGCAATATTGCACAAAGCACATCAGAACACAAGATATACGTGGTTCACCCCAGTGTGGGGCTACGTCCACCAACTTCTTCTTCTCTTATTTATCGATATTCGATTTTTCTACATTCTTCAGCTCATGTGCACAAAGTCACAGAGTGAAACTCCGTAGAGGACAGGAGATTTGTGCACAACCCACCAGATCCTCCTCCCCAAAATTAGGTCAAGGCACAGAGCCAAATCCTTAGTAGCACAAAGCCATACACATCCTGTGCACAAAGCCTCTTACCATTACTTGCACTAAGCCAGAACAACTCAATACAACACTGAGCTAGAACTTTTACATATTCTTGCACGAAGCCAACTCAGATAGACTTTGCTCTAAGTCCTATTTACTTATTTATACATTACAAAATGCCTAAACATGGGTAAACCCATGGGCCGACATCCCATACCCATTACATAAACCCTAAAATCCCAAAAATCCCACAAAATAGGTGAGATCTCACGATCTCAGCTCCGCATGGGCACTCCATCTTCGACCAGCCTGTCGAAGTCCCAAAAATTGTCAAACATGACCAATGTTTCCTCAAAACTTGGTCAAGGGCCAACATGCCCCAAACACTCACCTGTGACTCGTCTCGAGTCACTCAGATCTGGGCAGTGTTGCTTCGAAGGCCTTGAGCTTAGCTCGAGTTGCCTCGACTTCTTGATTTGCTAGAGCCTCCTGCTCGATGAACTCTTGAATCACTTTATCAGTGACAAGCCCTTCGAGGCATTGTTCCATTGTCGCAATCAGTTGATCTAGCTGTGAGCCTTGTCATTCAAATTCTTCAAAAATCATGCAGGCTTTGCCCTGTTGATATTATGGTAGCTACGGGAGGTATTTACCTCCATGTGTGAACCTGACGAGAATATAAGACTTCGGGAAGCAAGAGAAACCCTAATAAGTTGGCTAATAACCCTAGGAGTCTTGTCAGCTCAAGAAGATAATTTATATTAGGTTATTATCCTCCAAGAGAAGAAGTCGGCTAGAAATAATAGTAATATACTGAACAGACACATATGCAGAAGGAGAAGTCGGCCCCAACAAATCTGGCAGAACTAGTATAAATACAGGGCGCCAATTCTCATTTGACAACATCTCAGAATTGTAGTTCCCAGTTGGTACGCACTACAGTTCCTAGTTTGGTGCGCACATGTGGAGGAGAGCTGCAGGTGCAACTGTTGCAGCTAGAAGTTTCAGTGTTGGCTTGGATTATCTCTTAGCTAGGGTTTGAACTATCTGATCAGCTATTGTTGGTGCGCTATCCTTGGAGGAAGATGCGCTACACCTTGTTTGGCTATCTAGCCTAGGGTTTGCTTCCGGAGAAATTCTCAATCAAGGTTAAGGTGCTCAGAGGGTGGCTTCGGCCTATGGTTGGGTGATGAGGGTATCGTCAATGGTAAAATGAGCACACCATATTCTATATTCAAATAGGTTATGGTCCCACACCTCTTTCATTCAGTCTAAACGTTGGAAGGAAACATAGTCGCTAGGATATGAGCGCTGAGGAATTGCCGCTAGGGTTACTAGCAGAAGCAGCTTTCAAGAACTGCAGCTAGGGTTACTAGCAGGTGCTGTTGCAGAAACCCTAAACCTCTTGTTGAATCACCTTAAGTGAAGATATTGACCTAATCTTTGGACATATCAATGCGCCCTAGCCTAGCGCATCTCCTGACACTCTTAGCAAGCCAAGACGTGAAGTTTGAATTTCTGGTCAAATCTAGGGTTTGACCAAGTCAAGCAGCCATGACGAAGTATATGAAGTCTAAGAACAAGTTATATGGAGCCTCTAACTTCAGAGCGTGGAAGACAAGGATTGACCTCATCCTTGCCAAGAATAAAGTGTTGGATATCGTGAAAGGAAAGATCGTGAAGACAGAGTTTGAAGAAGGAGAAGAGAAGGAACCACAGAACGTTGCAGCTATGGAGAAGTTCAAATATGTTGACATCAATGCCATGAGTATCATAGTGGATTCCATAAAATACCACTTGATACCCTACATCTCCCATATTGACTCATCAAAGAAGATGTACGATGCCCTAACAAATCTCTTCTCAGTCAGAAACATTGGACAAGTTATGAGTCTGAAGAATGACCTCCGCGACATGAAGATGAATGAGGATGACAGTATAACATCATACTTTTTAAGGATATTCTAGTTAAGAGATCAAATACAAGATATTGAAAAGATCACTGCAGAGAAGGAATTGGTGAACATAGTACTCAATGGTCTTCCCAAGACATGGGATGCATTTGCCGCAAGCATGAACATAAGGAAGGAGTAGTCGACATTTGAAGAACTTTGGACTTGTTGTGCTCAAGAAGAATCAAGAATCAATGCAAAAGAGAAACCCCAAAAGAAGTACGATGATCAAGCCTTCAAAGCAAGATTCAAGAACTTCAGGAACAAAATGAAGTTTGGTTCAAGGAGGAAGCCAAATCAAGAGAAAGACATTTCAAAAGTACAATGCTTCAACTGTCAAAAGTATGGTCACTACAAGAATCAGTGTACCGAGTTAAATAAAAGGAAGGAGAAACACGAAGCATCGATTGTCGAAAGAAAGGAACCTACAAAGAAGACTAAGTAGGATGGAAGATACTTCTTATTCTAAAAAGGTAACAACACTCTTCTTATTTCTTGTACATATCTTGTTTGCATTGTCTCTGTACATATCTTGCATCGCTATAATGTGTTCCAAGAAGAACTATACCTACGGAAGAACAAACAAGATGTAAATGGATATCATTAGATAATACACATGAAAGGATGAAATACAAATCATGTGGAAGCCATTAAGCCAAATCAATCATGAAAATACTTAGAAGAAGCAAAGACAGAAAGAAGTCAACAATCAAGAGAAAATTGGAAAAGGACTCATGACGTATTGTAGAAAGACAACAAGACGAAAGCAAGAGAGTCAATTATACATTGCAGAAGACAATAAGGATGCAGATGGAAGTGTGGACTCTGTTAGACAAGAGAGAAAAGTATATATTATAGAAGACAATAAGGACGTGGATGGAATCATGGACTCTGTTAGACGGAGGGAGCCGATTATATGCACTCTCACATGAAGCAAGGATTAGGAGGGAGCTAATCCTATGACCCATTGAAGATGATGAAGTATGTATCCATGGTAGAATCCATGAAACACAGTACGTGTTCAGTTCAATCGCAGAAGAAGACTTCTTCAAAGAGAAGCCTTAAAGTATTCCTGGTTGTCCATCCAAATCCGTGATTCTATGATAAAAAGAAGAAGTGGAATCTCTACGGCATGGAATCTATAAGAAACTCCATGAACCCAAGAACTAAAGAAAAACATGAATATTCCAAGAAAGAAAGAAAAATCAGAACAACCAGTCATAATATTAAGAATCAAAATATTACCAGCCTGATATGAACTCAATAAAAGCAATCAAGCAGAGGAACTGAAAGTCGTGATGAAGAACAGTGTATGGAAGACTTATGAATGAAAACATTGCGAGATCTAGAACCATAGGTTCTCCCAGATGGAGGGAGAAGACTATGATGATTACGTGTTCCAGTACACCAGACTTATCTCTACATAAGTCATTATATCATCCACAACATCCATGAGTCGGAATTCTACATCAAATGAATGCAACGAATGTTCTCCAGAGAAATTGAATAAAGAGCATATGAAGAGCAATCTCAAGACTTTGAGGTATACCAGAAAGAGATTCTTGTATGCAGATAGAAGAAGATAACTTGGTGGAGAACCTCCAGTGCACAACAGAAGCGTGGTAAAGATTTCCTATAAAGATGACTACTTAGTAGATCAGATCTCATGATGACAGAAGAAGTGCCACATAAATATGTTCTAGTTTTCCAACTATGATATACTCTATTGTTCAGATCTACATGAAGCCTTCACAATGTTCCAGACTAGAGTACATTTGAAATCAAGCATTTCATTATCCATGATGAAGTCCAGAAAGGAGAAAATGGTTCTCCAATACATATCTCCACAGATGAGAAGATAAGCAGACATTTTGGTAAAGCTTCTATCTAAGATGAAAGAGTTTGCGTACTCAAGCTAGAGCTCGTGGAAACAACTTCCTTATTATTGAAAAAGGAATAAATGACTCTCCAAGCTAGGAGGGAGAACTGAAAACATTATTGAAGACATTCATCTTTAAAAATTGAAAAATAGTCCATCTTGGACAGATGATTTCCTGTTCAGAAAGTGGATTGAGACTTCTGACAGATAGTCACTTTCCATTGTGGTTAACATGGAAAGTAGTATGATTGTTGATGTATCATAGACAACGACTTCCCATTGTGGTTAACATGGGGAGTGGTCTAGGGAAGTATATCTTCTTGAGGGTTACTCAAGAAGACTGGCCCGCCTCGCCGGACAGGGATTTCTCATTGTGGCTAACATGAGGAGTGGTTCGTTTTGGAGGTTGATGCAGGACAGTCTTTTCCTCTTGTGGTTAATGGAGGAAATGGTCCAGACATTCATTCCTTAGGGTTATACATTCTCTCCAAGGTGCACTTTGATTAGTGTAGGAGGAATAGCCTAGGGTGGGGAATGGTCCAGGATCATCAATCAAGGAAAAAAATTCCTTACATTTATACATTCTTTCTAGGGTGCACTTTGATTAGTGTAGGAGGAATGCCCCAGGGTGAGGAACAGTCCAGACTCAGACATTCCTTAGGGTTTATACATTCTATCCAGGGTGCACTTTGATTAGTGTAGGAAGAATGGCCCGGGGTGAGGAATGGTCCAGGCTCAGAAATCAGAAACAATCCTTCTTCCTTGTTTGAGAAGAATAGGGCAGATAGTCCATTGCTGATGAGGGAAGATATTCTTTCAAATCTCACAAACGTGAGTGAAAGATTGGCCCAGATGATTCAGTTTATTTTTAACAATATTTTTTGTGTAGGATGGCATCAGATGATTGTTATGGAGACTACTTGTCTCCAGACAGTAGAGATATACTATTGTGGTGGATATGTTCCACTATTTTGAGGCAAATATTCTTTCATATCTCACAGACGTGAGTGAAAAATTGGCCCAGATAATTCAATTTATATCATAACATTGTTTCTGTGCAAGTTGCTATCAGATGTTTGCTATGAAGACAGCAGATATAAACTATTGTGGTGGATATGTTCCACTGTTCTTGAGGCAGATATTCTTTCAGAGCTCACAGATGTGAGTGAAATATTGGCCCAAATGATTTAGTTTATATCATAACATTGTTTCTATGCATGTTGCTATCAGATGTTTTTTATGAAGACTATATCACAATAGATGAAGACTACTGTGGTGGATATGTTCCATTGTTCGTAACTATACATTGTTGATCAAGTACTTGTGTGTTACTTGGTGTGGTAGTGAACCATTGGATTGTATTTATGTACTACTATGGATAGACACAGTTGTGTTCTATTTTTGTTCTAACTGCCTTCAAGACTATCAACAGTTTATTGGAAATAATCACCATCCAGACGAATGATGAACAAATATTTTCCAGGGGGAAATTGGTTCAGAGCATTTATTCCTCTAGATTATAAGAGTGGCTCTTGTATCACTCCATGGTGTGAGTGACTTATCCAGCATTATGTCTAATTACTCAGATGAAGTATGGTTTCGAGAGATGATGCAGCTGATGGTGATGGTGATGCTCATGATCTAGTCATAAGATAGTCTAGACGACTATATTGATGCTACCTGGTAAATGGTATGTTTTTGTGCTCAAGACCATTACCTGTAATACCTTCCTAGCTAGGAGGGAGTGTTGATATTATGGTAGTTGCGAGAGGTATTTACCTCCACGTGTGAACCTGACGAGAATAGAAGAATCCAGGAAGTAAGAGAAACCCTAATAAGTTGGMTAATAACCCTAGGAGTCTTGTCGGCTCAAKAAGATAATCTATATTAGGTTATTAGCCTCCAAGAGAAGAAGTTGGCCAGAAATAATAATAATATACTGAACAAACACATATCCAAAAGGAGAAGTCRGTCCCAACAAATCTTCCAGAACCATTATAAATACAGGGCGCCAGTTCTCATTTGACAGCATCTCATAATTGGAGTTCCTAGTTGGTGCGCACTGTAGTTCCCAGTTTGGTGCGCACATGTGGAGGAGAGTTGCAGGTGCAGCTRCTGCAACTAGCAGTTTCAGTGTTGGCTAGGGTTTGGACTATCTGATCAGCTATTGTTGGTGCGCTATCCTTGGAGGAAGATGCGCTACACATTTTTTGGCTATCTAGCCTAGGGTTTGCTTCTGTAGAAATTMTCAGTTAAGGTTAAGGTGCTCGGAGGGTGGMTTCGGCCTATGGTTGGGTGATGAGGGTATCGTCAATGGTAAAATGAGCACACCATCTTCTATATTCTAACACGTCTTGCTCCGGCTGGAGTCTCTGTGTCACTTCCATAACCTTTCTCTGGATACCAATAACCCGTTGTTGGGCTGCAGACTACTCCTGTGATCTTTTCATCTTCTCAACGACAGTAATCAACTTCATATGTGCTTGTATGGTGGACGCATGTTGCTTCACCTCTTGGAGTTGTGCCTCCAGTTTCCTCAACTCCGGATCTTCTTCAAGGTGCTCGTAGGTCTGCGCACTTCGATCACTTAGTTTCTTACACTCTAAGGCCAGTGCCCTAATTATTTCTACTACGTTCCTGGTAGCTTATTCCCTCTAATCGTGCACTTCTTGTGGAGTGCTTGACACTGCTTGAAGTTCTAACTCCGTTACTCTTGCTTGTAGTCGTTAAATGGCCTCAGCGAGCTTCCCCACTTGGCTCTCGGCTGACACTTCTTCCGTCTGTGCCAATCCCGACACAGAGCGAAGTGCTCTAGTCACTGCCTCTTTAACCCCAATATTCTCCGCGAGCAGCTAGTCTTTCTCTTTTTGGATTTTCTTTTTGTCCTCCTTGAACATCGCCCTAAGTTCATCTTTCTCTTTCTGCACAGCTCAAATTTGTTCTAAGACCTCCTCCTTCTCTTGCTTCAGGGCTTCTATAGCCTACTCCTTTTCTTCTTAGGCTCGGCGAAATCGTGCCTTGGTTTCATCGGCTAACCTTCGTAATTGGGTGGGCTCATCCCCCAATTCTACACTTTCCCCTGAAGGAGGCACAATAGGTACTACATGACTTGAACAGATAGCTTGTTGTATGTCCTTGAGCTCCTTCTCTATTCTGTCATATAGTGTTTCTTGCTTCGCTTCGTGTCTCTGCAGGATATCCTCTGAAAAATCCTCTACGGTTGCGATGATGAGATCAACATCATCTACCATGAGTACATTCTTCGATTGGGGTTTATTGGCGCGGGCCTTCTTTCTTGCCGAAGGTTTATCCGAGTAAACTTTCATCTTATGTGATGTTTCTACTATGGTGAGGGGATCCTTTGGTGGTGTAGCTTCGCCTTTATATTGCTTGTCTCCTTCTTTTCCATTTACTTCGTCTCCTCCTCCTCATGTAGGTGAGTCAGGCACAGTTTCCTCTGAAGCGTTGTCATCCTCTATCTCCTGGACTTAATATTTCTTTTTCTTTGTCTTCGCGCTAGTCTGCCCATCATGTTCGACTCGGGTGACCAATGGACTTTCGATGATGTCGGGTTCAGAGAGCTCTGCATATTCCATTAGTACGAGGAAATCTGTTGGTCATTCCTTAGTGATCTCTTCCATGTCTTCCTCGGTCAAATTATAGCAGGACTGCAACTACTCCTTACTTTCATCCTTACGCGTAGTGATATACATGAAGTGTCATTCTGCACGGAACTTCGTGAACGGTCTGTATTGATGGAGTGTATTCGGTGTCATTCAGGGGAATGATTCAATGGCACGCTTCAACTGTAGGTATTAAGTATGGAAGACAACATTCGACTGCCACTACTTTGCCATATAATTCGTGCACCACAAGGTGGAGAACCTTACGACCAACGACTATGATGGCTCAACCTCATGAAATGTTGCTCCTTCCGGCATCTGCCAAGAAACAAATGAAATTAGTACCAGTAACCAACTGAAATGGAATTCATACCCTTGATCTTGCACTTCGGGGCAGTCCTTTTCCATCTCGTTGACAAGGTATCTCGCCCAATTCATGTGCATTCCTTCTACGCACTTCCCTGCGAGGTCTACTACGAACCCTGTGACTTGTGTCGACCGGTTATTTCTGACGAGCTTGTCAGCTATCAGTTGGCAAGAAAGGTTCACTGCACCATCCTGGATAGAGGCTACCTTGTAGCCTCGCTTCTTCTTCTCTACATCACCATAGTCCTCCTTGATGCATTGTGCCAAGGAGCGATCTCATGTCTTCCCTGGGTAGAATTACTGAGGGTCTGGTCCCTACATGCTCAGTTCTGTGATTAAGTGGATCAACACTGGATCCATAGTTTTAGCACTAGAAGTGACCCACGGATTGTGGAGAGGGTAAGCCCAATACCTTTATATGTCACATGTTGGTTTTATACGAGGTCAATGGGTGCAGACTCAAGACAATATCATTTTAACTCAAAAAACAGGGACTGGCAGGCACAAATAGGTGAGGTCTTGATTCAAATTCAGTCAGTAAGTTGATCTTAAGTAAGAGCAGAGGGAAGACTTAGCGAGAAGGATGAACGAGACTACTATGGGCATCAGGCCTTCCAACAACTCGAAGAGGAAAACTCAATACTCAAGAGCAATCTTGATATCAAGCTTCAGACACCGAAATATGGTACAAGCAACACAGTTACAACAGCAGAATGATCAAACCTTCATCACCCTGCAATTGTAACAGCTCTACTAGATCTTCCATGCCCGAGCCATCCAATGTAAGAGGGAAAAGACAACACAGGAAACTAATTAAAACTGGTCGCGATGCCACTGTGATCAAACCTACATCACAACAACATAACTACCCTCGACTAGATCATCCATGCCCGAGTGTTCTAACACAGCTCTTACAGAGAAATGGAAAGGAAGCCAACTTTCATTAAACAAGAAGTCTCAAATACATATGCATAACCAAAAGAACCAGAGCTTCATTAAAAATTTACAATGTGGGAGCCTAGCTCAACCATCGACCATAAAAAAATATCAAAACTGCATACATATACTCAGAATTGTTGCAACCACTAGGAGTGTGATCGGACTACCGCATTAACGTTTTCATTCGACGCTTGATCTGTCATATTATGCAGGCCTCCTCATGTCAGATGTGATCCAGGCGTAGTTATGTTCTTTACAAGAAAATATGAGAGTCTTCCTTTACGGCCACTCTCTCCATGTTTTCCATTTATGGGGTGAGACGAGGTCTCAATTGCCACCTCACTTTCATGAACTATCTGCATCGGGATTAAAACGCGGCTTAATGCTTAGGGGGCAGCCACACGCTGCTCTTAGATATGGCGCTATATAAACACGTGATTGCGGGGCCGCTCAAAGGTAGTTTGGGTTCACATCGCTTTTGAGCCTGCAATCCACCACCTTTTTCCAGGTATTACTTTTTCCAAACCACGACTTCAATTGTGGGACCGCTCTAGAAAATTATCGCATGAGCACGTCGCGTCCCCGCAATGAACTATGGCCATTGATCTTGTGATCTTGGGCGAGGATTTATGATCAACGACTAAAATCTTCCCTCTTCAGATCAATGGATCAGATCTTCCCTTTTCGAATCGACGATCAAGATCTGCTTCAGGACTTTGGGCTTCGGCCTTTCTCATGGCGCTATACTTCGTGCAATTTTGAAATCTCGAATACCCAGGGGCCGTTAATCTGGAATCTTCGTCAATGACAAAATTCAACTTGTCTGTTTGTATTTTAATCCCGAAATGAGTTTCTCTACATGTTGCGCTCGGATGCTTCATGTGCAGACCATGAACTTGGACGACCTTCTGCCCTTGACAACTATATGTGATAACATCTGGCTCCACATGGGTTGGCGTGCTCCCTGCGAGCTACCAAGAACAAGTATTTCCAGTCACCTTCTGCATTGGGTTATGGAGTCATGCTCAAAAACATCCTTCTAAGAAATAAAAGCTGACAAGAACACTATCCTAAAAGTGAAAACAAAACACATGGGCTCCAGAAGGAGCTTATTTATGTACATAAACCTAAGTTAACTAATTTTTACAAAGCGTTAGGTGAAAGCAAACTTCCACCATAGCTGCCCAAACTGTCTGGTAATATGATCCTTCTCTTTACTGCAGATAATCCACAAAAGGCTAAGGAAGTATGATAGAAAAACGAGGACATGGCTTGGAACACTGACTATACCCCCAAGTGATGATAAGGTGAATAAATCTGCAGGCTCCAATGCTTTTGGAAAACACAACTCCATATATAATCCCACAAGGTCACAAAATTTATAAAGATCAGCTGGTAAGAAATTAACTCTTGTCCTTTATTGCGTCTCACCTGTCGTGTGATGTTCTCAGAGTGCACAGGTGGGTGGAGAACTGATGCAGGCTGGATGATACCAGGTGATACCTCCTCAATTACAGGTTCTGGACATGAGATAAATTGTCCACTAAGCTCCTCCTTTACATGCTTCTCTGTGTTTACTGTGAGTCTAGAGTAGTTGATTTCCACCCAATTCTTTTCCTTAATTAATAAAGGAAAAGGCTCTATAGTGTGGTCTTGGAAATATTTCATAACACCATACCAGCCTGTGAGTATTGGTAAAGTAATGCAATTTGAAAATTTCAGAAAATCTAAAATGTATGACTACATGTATATGGCCACACGATCATAAATAATGTGACATAATCCTAGCCACTTTAGAAGACCAGGTTGCTCCTCTGTAAAATTATCTCTGCTTGCAAATAAATGTGCTCCTTGTTCTTTTGAGACCAACTCTTGATCATCAACAATTGTCATCTCTTCTTCATAAAAATGGTCTCATGATAAAGGTGCAACAGGATTTAGAACATCATAACGATGATCAGCCAATAACATACAATTATCTATGCAATCAGCCACTGCTACATGCTCAAAATGTTCTGGAAACTAATCATAAGATTGATATGCGTTCATGCCTATAGAAAAATCTGCAAATGTTGAAGAAACTAATTCCAACTGTGAATCATACCTACTTCCTTCTTGTTGTTCTAGATCTAATTCATATTCACTATCTTCTTGCTCAGAATCTGAAATAGATTGACAGTCTTCTTGCTCATGTACATGCAAATTTTCAAGATATGCTTGCCTATGAACCCACTTGCTAGCCCTGATGTTCTATTTGACCTCTACAACATCTCCAAATAGATGGCTTAACGATGAATATTTCCTTTCTCTCGGGAGAAGGACAAGCTCTGGATGTTGAGCCATGACATAGTACACCATGGAAACAGTCTATGTGGGTCTGATCTCCACATTCATACTCTGATAAACACTGTAAAACCTCTCATTGAAGACAGCCAAGGTTTCCTCTTCCCATCTCCTCAAGGCATTAAACTCAAACCAATATTGATCAAGGGATTTGTTCTCACCCCAACACTTTAAAAAAGCATGGCATAGCTCGGTCCAGGAACCAATAGAACCGACCTCCAGACATCTAAACCACACAACAACATCTCCAAACAGTGAATGTGAGAACATCCTCATGGTAACATTATCATGAACGATCTCAAACTGATCAATAAATTTCTCAAAGGCCCCAAAGTGCCTCTTAGTTGTAACATGATCCTCCCCAAAAAACCAAGGAAGATACTCAAAAGAATAAGAATAAGGACGATAGGGATGCAGGTGATGTGGCAGCCTTAGAGGCTTAAACATCCTGTCTTTGATCTTAGCTTGAAAACTTGTCAGTTGAATATGGGATTCCACAAGAGGATGGGGAGGTTCAACAGAAACAATAGGAGGCAATGATATCTGAGAAGTCTGTGAATCATTTTCAACCTCCTCAAGGCTACAAGGGCGATCAATTTTGATAGGAGATGCAATATAGATCTCACTTTTATGAATAGGATGAGGTGAAGACACATGATTGACATCTACAACACAAGAGGGCATGTCTTCTTCTTCCAAGGATGGATGAATGAAGGAAGTATTATTGTCATCTAAATATACAAAGTAGAAGATACTCCTCTTTATCTGTGAAGGGAAAGACAGAAATGAGCTGATAAAGAAGAACAAGACTTCATGAAGAAAACTCATAGACTGATACCTGGTCTTTCCCTTTGGTATGGTCATTTTTCTGTGAACAAGATCCTCCGCAGTGGAGTCTTTGATGGTGAAGTCGCCCGGTGCAAGCTACAATCTACAATGGTTCTGATATCTGATGAACCTTCAGAATCAAAATCTCTTTGTCATTCTCCCAGGGAATATATCTTCACTTTCGTCCTTGACAACAGCGCCAGAAATGTTAGAACTAGAAGTCACCCTCTGATTGCGGAGAAGGTAAGCCCAGTACCCAACAGATTTTATATGTCACAAGTTGGTTTTATGCGAGATCAATGGGCGCAGACTCAAGACAATATCGTTTTAACTCAGAAAACAAGGACTGACATGCACACATAGGTGAGGTATTGATTCAACTTCAACAGTAAGTTGAGCTTAAGTATGAGCAAAGGGAATACTTAGCGATAAGGATGAATGATACTACTATGGGCATCAGGCCTTCCAGCAGCTTGAAGAGGAAAAACTCAATACTCAAGAGCAATCTTGAGATCAAGCTTCAGACACTAAAATATGGTGCAAGCAACACAGTTACATCAACAGGATGATCAAACCTTCATCACCCTGCAATTGCAACAGCTCGATTGGATCTTCCATGCCTGAGCCATCCAATGTAAGAGGGAAAAGACAACACAAGAAACTGATCAAAACTGGTTGCAATGCCACTGTGATCAAACCTACATCACAACAACATAACTACCCTCAACTGGCTCATCCATGCCCAAGTGTTCTAACACAGCTGTTATAGAGAAATGGAAAGGAAGTTGAATTTCATTAAACAAGAAGTCTCAAATACAGATACATAACCAGAAGAACAAGAGCTTCATTAAAACTTTACAATGCGGGAGCCTAGCTCAACCATCAACCATAAAAAAATATCAAAACTGCATACATATACTCATAATTGATGCAACCACCAGGAGTGTGATCGGACCACCGCATTAACGTTTTCAGTAGGAACCTACTCTATCAGATTGTAAAGGCCTCCTCATGTCAGATGCGAGCCAGGCGCAGTTATGTGATTTACAGGAAAATTTGTCCACAATTGACAGTCTGCATTTACGGCCACTCTCTGCATGTTTTCCATTTATGGGGTGAGACGAGGTCTCAACTGCCGCCTCACTTTCATGAACTGTCTACATCGGGATTGAAATGCGGCCTAATGCCTAAGGGTGGCCACACACTTCTCTCAGATAGGACGCTATATAAACACGTGTTTGTGGAGACGCTCAAAGGTGGTTTGGGTTCACACCGCTTTTGAGCCCACAATCCACCACCTTTTTCCACGTATTACTTTTGACAAACCATGGCTTCAATTGCGGGACCGCTCAAGAAAATTATTGCCCGAGCATGTCACATCCCCACAATGGACTATGGTCATCGATCTTGTGATCTTGGGTGAGGATTTATGATCAGCAGCTCAAATCTTCCCTCTTCATATCAATGGATTAGATCTTCCTTTTCGAATTAACGACCGAGATCTGCTTCGAGACTTCGGGCTTAGGCATTTCTCATGGCGCTATACTTCGTGCAATTTTGAAATCCTGAATACCTGGGGGGCGTTAATCTGGAATGCTCCTAGAATCTTCGTCACTGACAAAATTTAACCTGTCTGTTTGTATTTTAAGCCCGAAATGAGCTTCTCTGCATGCTGCGCTTGGACGCTTCATGTACAGACCACGAACTTGGATAACATGTTTCCCTTGAAAACTATATGTGATAACACATAGTAATGTGCCTATCTAACCATAGATAACCTCTATGATAACACGACTGGGGGAGTTTAATGCAAGCATTAATCTCCTGATGTGGATCGAAGTGCGAGATCTTCATCACATTCAGGATCGTTGATCGCGCAAGATCCTTAATCCATGGCTGGGGAAATATCTTGGGCTTCTTTCCAGTTGTCCTCATCAAGTACCTATGTGGCGCAAGCATCACATAGTTCTGCCGGTCTCTGAGGTTGAAGTCATTGATCTTGAGAGTTGGGATCATTCCTAACTGGGGTCCAACTGTGCGTATCCCCTTCGGGAGGTACGCAGTGATCAACGTGTACTCGAAATCACGCGGGGCACTGTCGTGGTTCACTACGCCAGCCAAAGGTGGTATGTAGTCCGACAAGACCGACGAGATCTTCTTTGCTTTCACCAGATCATCGCGGTGCTTGCTTCGTTTCTCAGTTGCGGTTTGGATAGAATGACGTGCAGTCGAAGGGGATGCTTGCAATCGTCCTTTCAATGACGCTTGTATCACTATAGACATGACTCTCTCAGCCATGAGGTCTATTAGAATCTCCTCTACATATTTTTCTAGCATGTTGTTTTCACCCGACATTCACACTTGTAATAGAATAATTTAGTTAGGCGAACGGATAAGAAAGGTAGTCAAGAAGACAACGAGGTATGGGCAGCACAACACGGTATGCAATTGGTTCTCTGTTAGCTTGGATATCTCAGTTTGCAAAAAAAATGGACCTAGCACAACGTCCGACGGGTTAAATAAGCAATGTCGTAACGGATTCCTCCAATGGGCATAAATGCCTCAATAAATACAAATTTGTCCGTTGTTGTTGGGTATGTGTTATATTATTTGCATGTGTGTGTGTGTGGGTGCGTCAGATACGACGACTGCGTCTGACGATCCCTTCACCTAGGGATTTTTAGCGGATTTGTAAATTAATCCCGGATTAAGGGATTAGGGTTTTGGTATCTACGGAATACCTAAAAACATTGTATATATTGTATGGCGAATGGTGAAATTTGATATAATGAAAAAGAAAGGTTTTCCCAGTTGAGGGTTTACGGTAAAGATCTCTGTGTATTCTGTGTATGAGCCATTGATTAATTTATGTATTGCTTAAGAATATATATGCATTGCTTTACTTCGCAGGTTTAAAACTTACATGTGGTATCAGAGCACGTTTTTGGCTTCAGAGGGACGCCTT
>ML777182.1:377204-392667 GCA_009831015.1 Picea engelmannii
GGTTCAAGGTCAAGACGGATCACAACAGCCTCCGATTCTTCTTGGAACAGAAGGAACTGAATGATAGACAACAGAAGTGGGTGAGTAAGATCCAGGCCTACGATTTTGAGATTGAGTACGTGAAGGGGAAGAACAATGTGGTAACCGACGCCCTTTCTAGGATGCCCCCTACTCTATCCTTGATGGACATATCGGAAGACTGGAAGAGTCTTCTACTGGTAGAGTATTCCAAAAACAAGTTTGCTTGCGAGATTTTGGATGGACAGGCTACAGATGACAGGGACAGAGTGGTGGATGATGTCATCTACTACAAAGACCGAATTTATTTGGTGCCAGGTTCACACATCAGGCAGAAGATCATGCAGGCAGCACATGACTCACCGTTAGCAGGACACCATGGGTTCCTAAAGACTTACAGGTAGGTCCGGGAGAGGTTCACTTGGAAGAACCTCAAGAGAGACATACTGAAGCACGTTCAGGAGTGCGGAGTTTGCCAGCGGAACAAGGTGGAACACACCCATCCAGCCAGATTGTTACAGCCATTGCCCATTCCATATCAGAAATGGGAAAGTATCTCCATGGATTTCATCACCGGGTTACCCAGGGTGCAGGGGAAGGATTTCATTTATGTTATGGTGGATAGACTCACCAAGTTTGCCCACTTCTTCGCTATTCCTTCAGACTATTCAGCAACACAGGTGGCCGAGCTATTCTTCAGAGAGATTTTTCGTTTGCATGGATTGCCCAAAACCATCGTCAGTGATAGAGACAACAGGTTCATGGGAGGTTTTTGGCAGGAGATTTTCAGGTTGGTAGGTACCGAGTTGACACCGAGAACTAGTTACCACCCGCAGACTGATGGACAGACAGAGATTGTGAACAAATGGGTGGAAGGCTATTTGCGGAACTATGTTTCTGGGCAGCAGAGAGCCTAGGTGAAGTGGTTACCCCTGGGGGAGTATTGTTACAATACCACCCATCACATGTCCATTGGCATGACCCCTTTTCGGGCACTCTATGGCTACGAGGCCATGACTTTTACAGACGTCATATTCGGTGACAGTAGGGCACCGAAGGCCAGAGATTGGATACAGGACAGTCAGGATATTCTGAGAGCATTGAAGGAAAACCTGAGGGAGGCCCAGGATCAGCAGAAGATGTGTGCGGACAGGCACAGGACCGAGCGCTCGTTCGAGGTGGAAGATTTAATGTTCCTACGAATACAGCGATACCGACAATCTTCATTGAAACAGAAAGGGGCGGAGAAGCTCCAACCTCGCTACTATGGGCCCTACAGGATAATTCGGAAGGTGGGGTAGGTTGCATACGAGCTGGAGCTACCTAAGGGGAGCAAGATTCACAATGTGTTTCACGTATCTTGCCTTAAGCGGGTAATAGGACAACAGGTGGTTGCCTCATAGGAGTTACCCACTTTGGATGACGAGGGGCGGTTGGCTACAAGCCCCGAGGAGATTTTACAGGTACGGGAGAGGAAGCTCCGTAACAGGGTGATCAAGGAGTTTCTAGTGAAATGGAAGGATCTACCGGTGGAGGATGCTACTTGGGAAAACGAGCAAGTGTTACAGCTTCCGGGTTTGAAGTTGCTTGAGGACAAGAAAATTTGGGCGGGGAGGACTGTAATGTCCCATTTCCCATAGGCAGTCAGAATACCGTGGTGGTTTACCCAATTTCCCGTAAACCATTCGACGGACAAGCTAGGGAAATGATATTGGTAAAGTCACTTTCAAATTATAAAGTGAAACTTAGGAAAAGTGAGTTTATTAATATTAAACCCCTCTTTGAGGGTATTTCTCTCCAATTATTAATTAAATGAATATTTAATGGAGAAAAGAAAAAGTGAAAGACAAAAAGGATGATGGAGGATTGGAGAGGTATTATTGACTAATCATTTTGAAAATTGTTTTGGGGAGAAAGCTTGTGAACTTGAGACGAGGGTTTCGAAACCCTTGGAGAGAAAATTCAGTTTCGAGGTTGAAACAATACCTTCCTAGTTGAAGACCGGAGAAGCCATCCAGGTTTTTCATTTGCATGTAACTGGAATTGTGATCCAAGGAGTTTTATCTGAGATTGATTTCAGTTTCAGTTGTGGAGAAGAGAGGCGTTTCTTGTGACACGTGAGGAAGGATTGAGGGTTTTCTTGTGTGGGACGCATTCTCCATTGTGGCTGGGCGATTTTTCCATCAGAGCTGATTTATTCAAATCGTGGCATCTCTTGCTGGTCGTGGGGATTGATTGATGATGAATGTTGGTCGTGAGATCATCCCTGGCCTAGCACCTCAAGTATCTTCCTCAAGTCTCATTTTTTATGGTAGAAACAATAATGGTTGGATGCCTAATTTGCTAAACTCCCAACCTTTTCTCTTTCTTGTCACCCGGGATCCACAAAGTGGCAAGGGGAGAGAATACGGGGCAAAGATGGAGCACAAAAAGATTACTTTTGCAATGATTTAAAATTATACAAGCCTTCCGTTATTGCAAGGATGGCTTATGCCAATTTCTTGCAAGGTGGGGGAAAAATAAATAATTGAAATGCTTTGTAGTTTGCTTAAAAAATGAAATTTCAACCCCACAACATTGGCACAAGTGGAGGCACAATGCCTACCGTTTTGGCCAAGGTGGGTGTAATAAAAATAATTAAAAGACTTGGAAATAAATGAACAACCCCATAACAATGGCATAAGTGGAGGCACAATGCCTACTGTTTTGGCCAAGGTGGGTGTAAAAGGAAATGCAAGAAAACAAATCTAATACTAGCCTTCACGATTTTGCAAGGATGGCTTAGGCCACTCTCTTTGCAAGGGGTGGGCGATATTTTTTAATTATTACAATATCATATTTTTGATATAAAATTGAGAGAAGGCACACCCAAGAGACTCTCAAGGGTGGCTCACAATGACTTAGAAGAAGGAGAAAAAGGGGGATTTAATATCCCAACTTTAGGATGTCTTTTGAGGGACTTTGGGGCTCAATACCAACAACACTTCCTCCTTGTTGCTAAAAATATATGTAAAAAAATAGCAAGGTATATTTTATAGGAAAAAATACAAAACCAAGAAACTTGTTAACTTAGTATTAGCCCAATAAAACACCAATTCAAATGTAAATTTATGAATATGAAAATGAATCTCTTAGTGTCTATTCCAATGTTTGAAATAAGAGAAAATAATGAAAGAATAATAGATAAATATTGAAAACTTTGGATGATTGAAAAGAGTGAGTTTTCCACTCTAACACCACTCCTTCAACCCTCTAGTGATCTACCACAAGATTGTATTTTCTACACAAGGAAACAAGGAGGTGAGAGCATCCAAAAATCTTGTAAAATATTTTCCAAACTTCAAAGGAAACTACCACAAAATCAATAGCAATACTACTACTAATAGCACCCAAGCAAAAAACTTTACTTGAGTCTCCAAGTGAAACCAATGAAAGAAAAATGCAAGAAAATGAAATGTAGTTATATCACCTCACAAGAACATCATACAAGGCACCGAGAAGACTCCCAATGCACACCATGGATTCTCCAAATCTTCCTTTATTATCCACAAAATGTTGCTACAAATACTTGTAGCAAGATTTACACATGAAAACATGAGAGAGAGAGAGAGAGGGAAAGAATGATAGAAATTTTGGCATTATAGACTTGCTCCAAGAGATGATGATGAAATGAGGGGGAGAGGGTCTATTTTACAGGTGAGGATGGGGAGAGACCCCACTTGGATGTGCTCCAAGTGGCATCTATCCATAGGAGGAGGGTCACATAAAGAGGGTCGCACTTCTAGGCTTGGAGAGGAGGGTGAGGGTTGAGGGATGAGTAGGGAAGGGGGAAACCACCTTCCCCATTAATCAAAAGTATATTGGGGATGAATAGGGGGTACTACCAAAGTATTGGGGGCCCCATGATGTATTTTTATTTTTTCATGAGTTATTGAGCAAAGGGGGGCGCCCCTCTTCTAAGGAGATGGTCAATGTGGGTTTCGGGCTAAGAAAAGGGGGTCTTTCTAAGTTGGAAATCATTTTCCCAACTTAGGAAATGTATTTGGGACACTTTTCCCACTCTCTCTCATGACTTTAGTGACTTTTACCAAATTTGGTTATTTTAATTAAGCCAATTACATGCTGATTTTTTACTCACTTGGACTCCTTATGGACAAGGGCCTAGCAAAACTTGTCCAAATGAGCTGAGACTTGGTCCTAGGGTGTAGGGGTTCATGAACCATTTTATTTGAGTACTCATACCCCTATAAAAAATCCCCAAGGACCATTTTTTTACATTTTACATAAAAAATAATTAAAAATCCCCAGTTTGGGGGAAATTTAGTTATTTAAAAAATATTATCAAAACTTAAAAAGAATTCCACAAGACTCTAGGAAATGTCTAGCATGGTAATTTACAACACTCCTAGACCTTATTCATCCCTAGGGATCGATCATTAGAATGCCTTTCACCACTTTGGAGAATTATGTGAGTGAAAAACTCAAGGATTATTAAAATCGCAGTTAAGCAATGTTAATTACCTGAGGAAAACAATTCATGATAAATTTCTAGGAAACTAGACAAAGTTGACTCATGCTAGAATTATTACAATATTATCCCATGCAGGGGAGAGGAAATTTCGGTTACATTGAAAAGCGGGCCGAGGGAAAAAATTTCCCTGCTGATAAAAAATCTTCAAAATTTTTGTACCACTAGGCACATATCTTCATGAAACATGGAGTTGAACCCTATTCGAAATAGGTGGTCAAAAAGGTCTAGGCACAATTTCCCATACATCATTTTTCATGATGGATTGGTATTCTTCCATCATAGCTTCCTTCCATTCTTTCTTCTTCACTGCATCTTCAAAGGTGGAAGGTTTTGCATTGAGATGTTATGGAGAACATGTAATTTCTTCCTTGGGATCTTTATGTTCTTCTTCATCATTGGGATCCATGGAATCTTCTATAGATTTACTGAAGCCATTCTTTTCATAAAAAGTCACATCTTTATTGATTTCAACCTTTTGTTGACCTAGGACATAGATTCTGTAAGCTTTTGATGATTCACTATATCCAACGAATATGCACTTCTTTCCTGAAAGTTCCAACTTCTTTCTTTTGTCCTTGGGAACATGAATATAGACAGGACAACCAACGAGCCTCTAGTGTTCAACACTTGGCTACTTTACGAAGAAAGCTTCTTCTGGAGTCATGTTTTTCAATATACGATGAGGACTTCTATCTTTGACATATACGACTGTCATAGTTGTTTCTCCCCGTAGAAACATGGATAGATTTTGGTCATTCATCATTTCCTTAACAAATTCTTCAACGGATCAATTATTTATTTATTCCACACCATTGTGTTGAGGATTATGTGGGACAATTAACTCCCTCCTAATCATAGTTGCTCTACAAAAGGCAACAAGCTCCTTGGAGGTATATTCTCCTTCATTATCAAACCTCAAGATCTTTATCCGATTAGTGAGGAGGTTGACATTGGTCCACACACATCTGAGTGTATCAGATCCAAAACTCATTTTTCTTTACACGCTTCCTTTATAATTGGTACTTGGTGAGATCACCTACCTCACCACTAGATGGAGTCATCTGCTCCATGTTTCCAACTATCATTGTAGCTCCTTCTCAAAGCCATCACTTGTGACCTGCCTGAAACAAGAACAACAAGAGAAAACGTATTTCAAATAGCATTTTCATAAGAACATATATGGTAACAAGGATGGTAGTCATCATAGAATTACCAAGGTGACATGCCCGGGAGAAAAACAAGAGATATCTCCTAGAGGAAATGTTATTTCATTTTGCAAACAAGTGCAATAAGCATCTATATCAACAATACTTATATACAACCAAGTATACCTAGCAGTAATAGAACCTTTCAAAGATTGTTGTCATAACTATAGTGTTTACTTGTATTGTAGAAACTATCAAACTTGATATGTGCAATTTGAAACTTAACAATTTGATCAATCAAACCTGGAACCTGAAGCCTCAACTGTTAGGAAGGGTGCGCTTGTTCCTCTGAATGTACTGAATCCAAGATCACTGCTTGGACAAGGTCTCTTGTACATCCCCTACAAACACACTCATACTTTGTTGGATGATATAACTTTGAAAAGCATATACAAGTGCATACCTTTGAAATTTGTAGCATCGTTAAGCTTGTCTTCTAATCTGAAACTAGACACCATATTGAAAAGAAGAGGTTATAAACTGAATAAAAAAGGTTCAATGATTAGAACAAGCTTCTAAAATTTCAACTTTGACTACAAAATCAAAATTTGACCAAAAGTCAACCTTTGACTTTATTTTGACCAAGAATTCGAACTTGACGTTTTTGTTGGCTGAGGGCACCAAAGGGTGCGCTAGGCTAGGGCACACTAGAATGCTAAAAAATTATGCCAAACATTTCACTTAAATTGCCCAAGAATTTAGGTTAGGGTTTGTTGCAGTTGCAAAATCAGAAACCCTAATCGCAGTTGTAACTGGTGGTACAATGAGCTTGACAAGGAACTCTCGATCTACCTTCCAACGATTAGACCGTTCTGAAGGTAGTGTGGGTCCATAACTTGCTAGAATATTTCGATGTGCTCGTTTAACCATAGACACTATCACAATATTGTCACCCAACCATAGGCATGCAGCCACCGTCGAGCACTTTAACCTTTGCTAGATAGAATGATTTCGGAAAGCCACACTAGAACCAACAGATAAACCCTAGCTGCAACATTAACACAATATGGAACCAGAAAACACCATCCAAATGCAGCAATATCACAAGACAAGGGGAGTGCACCTTCTCCAAGGGTAGCACACAAGAGAGAGAGTCTCCACAACCATAGAACAAGAACAATACTCAACTGCAGCAGTTGTAGTTTCACTTCTTCCCAAGATTACCACCAAGAATACCACCAAAAATATCACCAAGAATACTAGAAGGTAGGGCGCATATCTTAGGCTAGATACCGCTAGAGAGAGAGACCAAGAATCACACCAAAAGATGCTCCTTCCATTCTTGTAGTTGCAGCTCCAGACTTGTGCTATACTTGAGAGAGTAAGTGAAGTGTGTACAAATGAGCTAGAGCACCTCCTATTTATAGTGGTTTTTGTCACTTATCTGGCCCGACTTATCTTTCTAGAATATAATACATTTATATTATTTATTCTACTGAGCCAACTTGTCTTTTAGGGTTTTTACACATCTGTTTAGGGTTTCCCTTGCTTCCAGAATATTCCATTCTAGCCAAATGTTACACATGGAGGTTAATACCTCCCGCATCTACCATAATATCAACATAGTCATCACTAGAATGATCTAACATTTTGATATGTGGTATCTACACTATTGAATATTGCCTACAACATTCTGGTGTTTGCAATTCTGGAGTTTTAATAGGTGTTTTAGAAGGTTTCAAATTCAATTGTAGCGATGAAGTTCTATGAGTGCAAATATATTGTCATGATGTGAAATTTTAACATGTTTGATGCTTATGCCACTTTGTTGGATGCAAAGGATATGTATCCACCCAAGCTTACTAGTTCTCTTAATCGGTATTTGACAATGGTTTACTCATCTACAACAAAAATCAGGGACAAATTTCTTGAAGTAGGAAGGAGGTGACGAGACTTCGTATAATGGATATAATCCAAATATGTATTATACGTGTTTTATCCCTTTGTATTCTATATTTTGTATCTCGTCTACCTAATTGTATATATACCATAGGTATCTTTATCCTAGTCGGATGTTTTGCATAGATATATCATTGTTAAGTTGTGGACAAGTTTTTCGTCAAAGGTTGTTTCAGAGAGAGTTAAAAGCTTACTCCTAGAACAATTCTAGAACAAATGATAGGGGAACGTGTGCTAACTTCGACACAATGGATGTCTCTCCTTGATGTCTCTCAACCTTTTTACATGCTTCATAAAAATATAAACTTGGTCAAATGTGATCAATGTCATATATATATATATATATATATATATATATATAATATGAACTATATAGTGTACAATATGTATTAAGAATATGTTAATAACACATATTTCTTCCTTCGAGGACGTAGGATCAAATTCGGAGGGAGTAGAATATATACCTCCATAGGCTATGCAATTGAGTCACTGCGCAAAGAGGGTTTCTTATACCACAAAGAAGGGGGTCTTATACATCAATTTGGTGTCACTCTAATAACCTTAAAATTAGATTAATAATATTAATATAATATTATAATATTGTCATTATTATTATTATTATTATGTCTAATTAAACCATAATCTTAAATTATATTATTTTTATTATTTATAATTGGGAAAATCTTTGCACTTTTCCTATATTGTGTGTTGAGTATTTGCATTGTTATTTGATTGGACTCATGATTTAATTTTTGGATGTCTAAGGGAAACTAGGTATGGCATTAGCTAGCAAGTGGGGAATTGAGATATTTAGTCCAATGATCCTTGGGCGTTGTTGATGAGAGCGAGAAAAAAACAAGGTAAAATTCTTGGTGAGTCATTTTTGAAGTGCTTCTCAATGACCAACAAGTGGCTTATTTTACTATCTAACTTAAGCCCAACTCCATTTTTCACGCAATTAGGCATGGGGTAAAGATATTAATGATTTCTTAGGGCATTCTTTTTCCGAGACAAATGAATCATAAAGAGTAGCTGGATCATTCATATTCTTCTTTCATTGGAAACTAATAGCTATATAACTTTTCTAATATTGCCCCAATACAAATTTTTGGCAACATAAATACCCATATGATAAACATGAAAACAAGTTCAATGAGATCCTTTACAATCCCAAGAGATTTACCCATGAATATGTTTCTTATTGTGCTTTTCTAGTTGTGTAACTTGATGTTATGAGTTGGTGGTTTTAGAGGTAAATTTGCTTGTCACTTTTGTGTAAATCTTCTGTTTCTTTTTTTAAGCAATGTGGTGGTTAAGTGTCGATTGTTGCGAGCCTTATTGTCTTAAAAACTTCAGGGTTTGTCACTATAATGCTTTGGTTTTTATAGGAAAACTAATTTATTGGCAGAAAGAAGTACATAAAAAATTTGCAAACTAAAATTGACTTAAAAATATAAGTAAAGTCATGCGATTTAAGTTCAGTGAGATAGTTTAAATAATTTAAGACAAAAAAAATTACTAAAAAGTTAGGAGTTCAAGTCAAATTCCCTTTAAATGAAAAACATGCCAGCCATTCACAAAATCCTCAACAACTCTGAAAAAATTGCCGAATAATTAAAATATATATATATATATATATAATAATTACCGAAAAGCTAAAAAATTTAAAAAGGAAAAAATGCAGAATCTGCTGTGATGTCTGCAACTCAGCGACCTAACTCCAATAGCACTTGCTGTACTCCTCGAATGCATGTTGTACAGGTAAAAGTAGCTTTGCCAGAAATAATTCTCCATTTACAATATCACACACCTTCGGTCCCTTGCAGCCAGAGCGCTATTGATGCTTTAAGGAGGCTTTTTACAGGGTCTTCTTTAATTACCGTCCAAGTGCTGGTGCTTTTAAATCAAGCCTTCATTGCCCTGAGAATAATAGTTTCTTAACAGCTGATAATGTTCAAGGAAATCGGTCTCTGTTGACAGCATGTTGCTGGCAGTTGTTCTGAATCCCTTTTCATTATACTTATTATGCTTGCATACGATCAGATAACGTATAGCAACATCATTCTCATTTTCGGGAGGAACCACCAAGCAGGACTCGCTCACAAAACGCCTTTCCCCGGAGAGAATTTCACAAATAGCCACTACACCATATTCTCTTAAGTTCCCATTTCGCCACCCAGAAAGTAGTGAAGAATGAGAAAGTGCATCATCCAATCTAGTGGAGAGATAGATGCCTCGTCCGTATGCCGTTCCAGAAGACATGTAATCTGTTCTGCTCAAGCACCTCAAGCCATTCCTGAAAAAGCAAGACAGCCACCCATTTTTGACGAATCCAAAATGCTATCCAGTTAAACATTTATACTAATTCATAAATTAGTATGGTGTCTACAGTTGGTTTATACTTCAAGCAAATAATGATATATGAGGCGCCCCAGCCAACTTTCTAATAAAGAAGAAAACAGAAAAAGGATAACAAATTGAGAGGATGCTTAGCTATGACTAATTTGCATAACAGATATGTAATATTCTTCCCTTGTTAGTAACATGTTCCAGATCAAGCTTTTCAACAGTGCATGCTCATTAGAGGGAAAGGCTTATCAAATTGAATGACTATGCAAAGATGTATATCAGATGAACGCAGCTATCAATTTCAAGATAGTTTTTGGAAACTATGAATAATTTTTTGAAACTATGTACATTAATTTAATGTAGATAACAAGGGCCCAGGGAACAAAGAAAAAGTTGTATCCTTTTCTACAGAAATTGTACAGTATGTAATTTAGGTGAATAATTTTTTATAATGTAAGAATATATGTCTCACAAGACAGAGTCTCAAGGGTTAGCTCAATTTATTGAATCAGCCATCTGAGGCATGGCATGATGTCAACGAGAAGGCCATAGGTCACAGGGTTAAATCCAGTTGAGTCTCTTAGGATTACCAGATGCTATTATTGCTGGCTGTTGAACTGCTTTCCATCTGGATATTCCGAGGAAATGGGAGAAATCCCCCAAAATTTGCCTTGAAAAAGATGTCTCTTAAGATGAATTGTCAAACTTTCCAATTCTGCCTAAATGTTTTGATTAGTCCCCTGTTTCTATATTAATGGAACATGATAATCATCAAAAGAAGGAATGCCTTCTTGTGACAAGCAGATTTCATAGCGAGAAAATTAAATCTTCCAACCAACTTTGTTCTGCACGGACAGTTCAGATAAATTTCTTCAATATATTGATTGTTTTATTCTGTACGTGGTCCTTATATTATAATGTCAAAACAATAATTAGGATTCCAAATTAAGTGGGAAGCATGTGACACGCAAAGATAGAAACCAAGCAAAACAAACACCCTGTTCTAATAGCTGGTGACCACCAGAAACAAACCTTACATGTAACCCTGCAGAAAACCAACATACCTATGGGTATCCTCATTATCCATTAGTCCTTCAAATTGGACACAATTTTTCGTTCCCCAATTTGACAGAACCCTGAATGGGGACAATCTAGACTCTTGGTAGGCAATTTAAAGGCTTATTTCAAGATCCAGTCTAATATGAAAGAGGCCCAAAAGGTTCTGGTCACTGAAATTCACATGATGGAGCAGGCCCTCATATGGTGGCAGACACACACCTGCTACCACACAACCACAAACCAACCTTCGATCGGATGACTTCAAAGTTGTTGTCCACAAACAATTCCACCCTTTGCAGTAGAAGGATGCAATGTTGGCAAGGTGTGTGCAAATTAGACAAATCCCCAGATAGTTCGTCCAGCAATTCATTAAATCCTTCAACAAATTGTCCATCAAGCTTGAGATAAATGATTCTGAAGACACCCTTTGCATTATATTTATTTCTGGTTTATTGCCGCATCTTAGAAAAGAGATAGAACTCTTTTCCATTATTTCTCTGGATTCGGGAATATATCTTAACCATAACCCTAATTTTCCAACCCTTTAGGTTACCGGGGACCCCTCCCCTGGGGTAGACCCTGCCTATCACTAAAAAGTGGGGATTTCCTATTAAGGTGACAGTGATAGGATATCCTGTTTGTTATGCCAATCTCCTTTACTTGCCTTGGGCTTTGGGCAAGTACATATTGCGCGATAACAGTTCCTCTTATATTCATTAATGTTATATTAAACTTGCATCTAATAAACTAGGTCATTGCTTAGAATAATATAACATCACCTTCGTAAGATTGTTTTAGAGTAGCAATCTTAGCGCTCGTTTCTGCATAAATTTCAACAAGTTAAGGCTGATTTGTGGCATGCATAGCATCCCTTATTAACCTTACATATTCAAGGACTCGCCCTCTTAAATTCATACCACTTTGACTCCATTTATCCCATATATGGATTGGCACTTGGTATTAGGGTTTCTACCTTCATACTCCTTTCTCACACCACTCATTTTCCATTATACTACTACCACACATTTTTCTTAGGCTTAGTCTTCACAAAATCAGCTTGAGCCTCCACTCTATTGCCTTAGTAATCCTATCTTTTGGGAAGCCCTCTTGGTTTGGAGAAGAGCCAACCAAAAGTGTTAGGAAGAGTTATTGTGGTGACAGTAGGTAGCCTCCCTAAGTTGCTCAAAACTAGACCCTTGATGCTTGGAACTTTACATCATGTGGGGGTGCTAGATTTTGTTGCAACATTTCGGTGTCGTTGCCAGGGACAAAGTCCATTTCATGGATTGAGTAGATTTTCTACATTGATATCATGAGTACTTGCATTGAAGATATTTTTCTCATATGGCAAATCCAGTGAAAAAACGAAGCCCTTGTTCCTTGAAGAATTTTGAAGACATTGTTGTGTGTTTAGGTGAGCACACTCAACAATCTTGAAGTGATTGATGGCTTACCTTGGAAACTCTACATCATTGATACAAGGTATCATCTTGTATGTTTAGATTTCATGTCAAGTTATTTGAGGTGAAGAAATATGGCACCATGGTCCTATTATCACAAAATCTAGCACTTGTGCAAAGCCTTCACAAGATGCTAAACCAGTGTAACATATGGAAGTAATTGCGACTGTCACCTAGGAAAGTACTTCCCTTGTTTTAGTGATGGATAAGGATCCAACATAAGGGAGGCTTCCCTTGCAATCTCAAGGGATCCTATAACAAGCTAAGGGAAAGTCTACAACCCCCTATATTGGTTGCTTGATTAGCTAAGTCAAAGGTGGGGTTAAGGTGAGTTAGATGAAGTAAGTTGATAGTGCGTGTGTGATAGGAGTTTCTAAGATGAGATGGGAGATCTACCACAATCAAGGGATCACCTAAAGGCCACGAAACACTAATTATCAAAGAAAAACTTATGGATGTAGCAAAACTTCAATAAGAAATGAAATACTTCAGCATGTAACAGTTTTACAACAGCAGCAAACAACAATCCTAAATTAGTGGAATGCGATGAGAAGTGAGTGCCAAATACTAAGTGAAATATTAGTAAACCATCCACCAATGCTTGCAATGAGTTAGAACATGAAACTATGTTACTTAATGCAATTAGCCAAGCCCTAATGGCTGAAAATGCAGAAAATTGCAGCAATGACTATGTTAGATGACAAATTAAAGCAATTGGTGCAAGACGTTAGGCTAAGGATGCAATTAATGATGACGCAAATGCAAATTTCCCACAAATCATTGAGAGAGAGATTAAGCTAATCTAGGGTTTTATTATCACTTGCAAGTAAAGAGACTAATGTCGTTTTCTCTCCTTGGGAAAATGGAGTTAATGCAACAACATGAAAGGTGCTAAAATCAAAAGAAGACATGAAAATTTAGCCTAGCGTTATCCCCTCATAAACCTAAGTCAAACCTTCTAGAAAAGAAATCCCTAGGGTTTATCCTCTCATAAACCCTAGGTGTCGTCCTACTTCAAGAACTTCTAGCACAAAGTCAAATTGGAATTAGGTCAAACCCTAGACTTCATCCCCTCATAAACCCTAGACTTTAACCTCAAAGACAAGGTTAGGGGGATGTCCTCTCACAATCCCTAACTTTATCCTTGTATTCTTTAACAAATCAAGATGAACAAAACAAGGGAAGGGGATGACCCCTCTCAATACTTCCCTAGGGTTTATAGCAAAAAATGTTCAAGGAAACAAGATAACATGCACTTATTACCTCTCTAATAGAGCATACACCATGAATAACCAAGAAAAAAAAATTAAAATTGGAAAGAACGCTTACTATGTCAAGTTGCTATGTATGAAGAAACCCTAGTTGCATGAATATCCATCAAGACAAGCAAAAGCATCCATAAGACTATCCTTCATGAGGTGCGAACAGGTACTCCAAGTGAGAAAAGAAGAGAGAAAAACTATAGAAGTGATTCTCCATAAGGGAGAGTTGTGGTTTACAAATGAGGTAGCGCTAGCCTCTTTATATAAGGAAACCCTAGCGCTATAAACCCTCAAAAGCCCCTAAAACAATAAATGTCCATGATATAAGTGAGATAGGTCAAGGTTGACCACTCAAACAATAATAAAACATGATAATACACCAAAAAGTCTCCTCCAAGATCACACGTGTGGGTGTAAGAATCCCCAACAAAGATGATGTCATGCTCTAGAAGGGTGCAAGAGCCTCCTAAGGCCATGTCTCATCATCAAGAGGTGCAAAGCATGGTGGAAGGTGACACCTCCTCATCAAAGGTCATGTCTCATCGTCAAAGGACCCCAACTCATCATCAAAGTGGTGCCCCAATGGAAAGCAAGCCCCAATCATCATGAAGGCATATAACGCAAGACGTCATCATCCATATGCTCAATATCCAAGGTGAAATGGTCATCGTCCAAGGTGGAATGAAGGTGCATCACCTCTTTGAAGGGTGTCCAACCATGCCCAAGTGCAACGTCCTCCATCTAGTGCCTAACAAGCTTCGAGGTGCACTGTCCAAGATGTGGGCCTCCTTCCCATCTATTAACCAACATGACCATATCTGCAAAATGAGAGCCCATCTATCCCTCATCCAGGGTCTAGGAGGTGTGAGAGGATGTGCCTAAATATGTCAAGTCATCATATGACTCAACGCTCTACATCACACGTGTTATGCCCTGATTAAAATGCACAATGTCTTGGGTGAAATCATAGGGACGTCCTCCAAAAGACCATGTAAACTACACCCAAGTCAGTCAAAGCCATAGAATCAAGTAAGACCTAAGTAACCGGATACGTCCTAAACCCCCTGCGTGTCGCGTGTCCAACGAATCCGACACGATTCACCCTGACACGTGTCGGATTCGTTGGTTCAACGTGTCCTGGGAACGGGACACGTCCTAAAAACGTGTCCGACACTTCAGCAACCAGTGTCACGAATTCAGGACACGTGTCCCTCAAAAAGGTAGTCTACGGACCCTCAAAAACATTTTTTTTGCTTCATTTCACCCACAGGTTGGAGCAACAAGAGAGTTAGAGTGCAACAAAGGGCTTTGGTGGAGTGTGAGAAGGGATTCTTTCACTCACACTATGCATTTGGCTTCTCTTGAGTAATTAATGGTAATGTTAAAAGTGACATTCTCCTTTCTCTTTCATTTTCATCCTTTTACTTAAATTTTTAACATTACCATTAATTGTTTCAGGATGTTTGAGAGTGGTTCCAACCTCATTGAAATTCATATGGAGAAAGTAGAATTTTAGGTCCCATTCAAAATTCAGCATACTTAACGGTTTTCAGGATTTCAAGATTGGCAGGATTGCAATGTTTCCACTGGATTCTATCATGTAAGAGGGTATGAAACTGACATTTAATCAAGGGCACCATACCCTTTATGTACCTCGATGTTGGTGGCATTGATTGTTGA
>ML777182.1:392736-429355 GCA_009831015.1 Picea engelmannii
AGTAAGACCCATAATCACAAGGTACAAGAGTCCTTAGAATCATATAAAGTAAGCCATCCTTAATACAGAAGCCACATGAGCAATTTACATTAGATATCCCCTTCAAACTTCACATTAGCTCAATACTTTATGCAATTTGACAAGTTTAAGTATGGGAGGACCATAAAAAGACCCTATTAGGTGTGGTAGTATCTAAGTAGAGGGATATTTCCCAAGAAACCTATCTAAGTGTAAGTGTAGTGATGAAAACGTGTTGCGCTTACTTCATGGTGATGGAGTCATTAACATGCAAGGCATCGTGCTTGGTCCATTTCCATGAGTGCCTTTGTAGAGGGAGCGCTTGCTTCTTGAGACACCCTTTCATTGACAGTGTGTGTATTCCAAACCCCTTTATTTCCTTTTGATATTCATTTTATGCATTGCAAGTCCCCTTTTCAGGTTTCAAGTATTTTATTCTTTATTTTCTTTCTTGCTAGGATTAAGTCCTTTTAATTGATATGAATTTAGTGCATTAGGAGTCGAGACTAGAATGATCTCCTCATAGCAAGGGGGTAGAGCTCAAGTTGGCCTTTGGATTTTAAAGTTGGCCATTCATTATCCCACATTTCTTTCTTTCTTTTACAACATTCTTTCTTTTATTTATATTTAATAGCAGTTGCATCAACCTCAACATTCTAGCCCTTCTTCTCATAGGAGGATGAACCACAGGCCTTTTTGGTGTACATGTAACAACCATACCGAAGTTTAGTACACTGCGGAAGGCTCCATGATGGAAAGTGTTAAGTATGGGGGGGAACAATACGTTACCTTATCAAATACCCCAAGTGTACCCTTGTTCCCCAAGAGTGACAACACGGGACTAGGACACCAATAATGGTCACTAAAGGTGAAACAAGGCAAAGAGCATAAATTATGAGCTTATGATTCATTATCCAACTTCAACCCATGATCCTCACTCATATGCCAAATGCATTAAATATGACACTTTATATGAAACAAGGACTAGTGTACCTCATAATGTGTTGAATCACCATCTTCCAATGAACCATGTTGATCATGTGTGATGATCTCTGCTAATGAGGAATGAGGCATCTGGGGGGCAGTTGGCTGCGTAGAATGTTGATCATCATCCTCGAGATCATGTCTTCATTGTGGACCATGAGAAATGATTTCCTCTAGTTACCCTTAGGTGAGAGAGGGTAACATGTCCTTTCAGGTATTGTATCCTTCGTTTGATTTTTACGGAAATTCTTAGGTATCCAAATGAGCTTCCTCCAAAATGGAAGGAGTAGATTCCAAAGTTTGATAGTGATATTCATTTTTCTATTCAACATGTGACATCACTCTTGAATTTTGTTTCAAAGCTCAATGTAATACATGAAGATGTTCTAATAAGATTATTTGTATATTCTTTGGAAGGAGATCCAAGAACTTGGATCAAGAATTTTTGTAGGCCAAAGGAAATATCTTCTCTTACAGGTTTGATGAAAGTATTTCTCAAGAATTGGGACCCTACTTATGAAGAACATCAAGATGATGAAGATTTTGATAAAGCACCTCAAGACTCCATTTAAGGCCAAGCACATGAAGAGAATATTGATGAAGAAAAATATTGATGAAGAAAGCACTCAAACTTCTATACCATCATTCCATGAAGACAAGGGTTTGGTAAACCATGATCCTCCTCAAATTTATGAATTTAATGATGCATTTATTGAAGATTTGGAGAGGAATATTTTTGAAGATGAACCCTTGAAGCATGATGGATTTTCAGGTGTATTTATTTCTTCATGTAATGAGAAAGAGGGCAGCCAAGGGGATGAAGATGGAGATGTTAATTTTCAAATTAGTAGTCATATTTTGGGTGTGGATTGCTGGAAATGTAATGGGGACCCTATCTATGACACTGATTTGGATGATTCTAGAGGGGAAAGTGCAGATTTTTTGCCTACGAAGCAGCCATCTTTAGTAAGTGCATTTTCAGAAAATTCCATAATTAATTTCCAGCCATTTTTTCTCATGGATAATTCAAAAAAAAATCAGGTTAGAGAGCATGTTATTGATGATAAAAGTGTAGAAATTTCTTTGGATAATTGACAGCCATGTTTGATGAAGGATGATGACGTTTTATTTCATCCTCTAGGACGTGTGTATAACAAGCAAAATTCAGAAATTTTCCAGCCACATTGTCTCATAGATAGGGTAGAATTTTCACAGCCTAGAGGGGATAATTCCAATGGTGAAAATGAAGAAATTGTTCAGCCATCATTTCTTCCAAATTTTGATGAATCTATGTATGAAAAATCAGCGTTAAAGGATCTTTTTGGGGATATAAATTGCATGGGGTTTAAAGGTTTTTATAGCAGAAATTTCCAGCCACTTCTTTCTTCGTCTTTTCTTCAATTCGTGATTGAAAATCTAGTTGGGAAATATGTTATTAATGCTGAAATATGTATGGGGCAAAAGGGTTTTCAGTTTATGGTTTGTTGTGAAAATTTCCAACCACATATGGAGGAACAACAAGCCCTAAAATGGGTGCAAAACGTTTTTTCAAAATCTGAATTTTCATCTCATGTTTCATCATATTTGTTGGAGATAGACAAGATGTGTTTTGCATAATTTTTATGGAGCTACCTCACGCTTGGTTGAGTGAAGATGTAATTGATGTTCATGGGGGCCAAGGAGACCACTTATTGGAGTATGTGGATCAACCTTTTGAGAGGCATATGGTGCATCACGGAGACCTTGTCTGGAGCAGGGGTGGGTTATCATTGTCATATTGCAGCCCTATTCATGAATGGATATAAAAGTCTGGTGAAAGTGCATACCAACCGTGGCATATTTTTGACACTCTTTTCCACGATCTGCTAATTGCCACTATCACATGAGCAATTACTTCCCTCATTTTAGTGAAGGATAGGAGTCCAACACAAGGGAAAATTTCCTAGCAACCTTAAGGGATCCTATAGCAAGCTAAAGGAAAGTCTATGGCCCCCTATCTTGGTCACCTGATTAGCTAGGTCAAGGTTAAGGGCAATGTTAAGATGAATTAAACAAGGCAAGTATATTGTACATGTGTGAAGGAAGTGATACTCAATAATGTCTATTGAAAAGTAAGTAAAATGCCCCGAAACCATAGCTAAAAGAAAAGAGAAAAAAGGTTGATACTCTAGCTATCAAATAGAAAAATATTGCTGTAATAAAACTTGAAATAAAAGATAGCATACTTCAGCAATAACAGTTTTATAACAGAAGCAATGAATTAGCTCTTAAATCAGCAATACAACAATGGAAAATATGCCAAATACTAAGTAAAAGACTTGTATACCATCAACCAATGATTGCATGAGAAGAGAGCATGAAACTATATTAGTTTTGATGCAATATGACAAGCCCTAATGGCTGTAAGTGCAATTATGGCAGCAATGAGTATGTTAGAGATGATTCCAAGCAATAAATACAAGACGTTGGACTATGAATGCAAGAGAATGAAGATGCAAATGCAAATCCTAAGCTAACACAAGTTGTTTGTAGAGAGAGAGAGAGAGAGAGCTAAACTAAGGTTATTATCACTTACAAATGAGAAGAAGACTAGTGCCGTCTTGAGTTCTTGGGCATATGGAATCGATGCAACACCTTCTATGGAAGCTAGGAGCATGAGAAGATATGAAGATCAAACCCTAGGATTATACCATCATAAGCCTATGCTTCAATTTCTAGGAAGGAAACCCTAAGGATTATATAATCTTAAACCCTACGTGTCGTCCTACTTCTTCTAAGGCATCAAATGGAGAGAGGTCAAACCCTAAGGTTTATCCAATCATAAACCCTAGATTTCAACATATAAGAGCAAGGTTAGGGGGATAAACAATCATTATCCCTAACTTGACCTTATAGGCTTCAACAAATTATGATGGACAAGCAAGGGAAGAGGATAAACAATCTTAATCCTTCCTTAGGGTTTCTATTCAAAGATACAAGATAACTTGCAACTATTAACCATCTAATAAAGCATACATCAAATATACCATGAAAAAACACTTAAACTTGGAGTAGAACACTTACTATGCCAAATCCCTATGCATGAAGAAACCCTAGTTTCATGAGCATCCATCAAAACAAGAAAAATCATCCATAAGACTATCCTCCAAAAGGTGCGCACAAGTACTCCATAGTAGAAAAGAAGAGACAAGAGCTATACAAGTGATTCTCCACAAGTGGTGAGTTATGATTTACAAGGATGGAATGCTAGCCTCTTTATATGAGGCAACCCTAGTGCTATATCCCTCAAAAATACCTAAAAACATAAAATGTCCATGATACAAGGTGGATAGGTCATGGTCCACCCCCAAAATAGCCTCAAATAACAATAAAATATGTTAATACACCAAAATGTCCCCTCAAATATCACACATGTGAGTGCAAGATACTCGAACAAGAGTGACGTCATGCTCTAGAAGGGTGCAAGAGCCTCCAAAGGCCATGTCTCATCATCAAAAGGTGAAAAGCATGGTGAAAGGTCACACCTCCTCATCAAAGGTCATATCTCATCATCAAAGGACCCCAACTCATCATCAAAATGGATGCCCTAGTGGTATGGTCAAACCCGGCATCATCAAATCATCATAGCGCATGACATCATCATCCACATGGTCAACATCCAAGGTGGAATGAGGGTCCATCATCTCTCCAAGGGGTGTCCAATCATCTCCAAGTGAAACGTCCTCAAATCAAAGCATAATGTGGCTCTGGGGTGCATTGTCCAAGGTGTGGGCTTCCTTCCCATCTGGTAGCCAATCTGACCATATCTGCAATATCTGAGCTCATATGTTCATCATCCAAGGTCCAGAAGGTATGGGAGGGTGCCCTAAGATATGTCCAATCATCAAGAGGTGCAACATCCTGCATCAAGGGTGCAACGTCCTCTATGTCGTGCAAAATGTCTTGGGTGTCATGATCAAAACGTCCTCCAAAGGACCATTTCAAGTGCACCATGGTCAAACAAATCCGCAAAATCAGGTAAGACTAGCAATCATGAGATACAAGAGTCATGAGAACCATACAAAGTAAGCCATCATTTAATACAAAAGCCAAATAAGCAATTCACATTAGGTATCTTCTTCAAACTTCACATTAGCTCAAGACTTTATGCAATTTGATAAGTTTAGGTATGGGAGGACCATCAAAAGGCCCTAATAGGTGTTCCACTACCCAGGTACAAGGATAGTTCTCGAGAAAACCCATCAAAGTGTAAGTATGGTGAATGAAACATTTTGGGGTTACTTCATGGTGATGGAGTCATTAACACGCAAAGCACCGTGCATGGTCCATTTCCATGAGCGCCTTTGAAGAGGGAGTGTTTGTTGCTTGAGATACCCTTTCCTCAACAATGTGTGTATTCCAAACCCCTTTCTTTCCTTTTGACATTCATTTCATGCATTGCAAGTCCCCTTTTCAGGTTTCAAGCAATTTATTCTTTCTTTTCTTTCTTACTGGGATTAAGTCCTTTTAATTGATATGCATTCAGTGCATTAGGACTAGGGGCGATCACCCCAAATGACGGGGTAGAGCTCAATCTGACCTTTGGCTTTCGAATTTGGTCATTCATTATCCCATCATTTCTTCTTTCTTTTACAATATTCTCTCTTTTTTCTTATTTATTTTTCTAGCAGTTGCATCAACCTCGACGTTCTATCCCTTCTTCTCATAGGAGGATGAACCACAGGCCTTTTTGGTGTACATGTAATAGCCATTACCGAAGTTTAGTACACTTCAGAAGGCCCCAAGATGGAAAATGTTAAATATGGGGGGGAGCGATACGTTACCCTTATCAAATCATGCCAGTAGTACCCTTGTTCCCCAAGAGTGACAACACTGGCCTAGGATACAAATGATGGCCACCAAAGTGAAACAAGCTTATGATTCATTATCTAACTTCAACCCATGATCCTCACCAAAATGCCTAATGCATTAAATATGACACTTTATATGAAACAATGATTAGTGTACCTCACAATATGCTGGACCACCATTATCCGATGAACCATGTTAATTACGTGTGATAAGTTGAGTTGAATGAGGAGGGAGGAATTTGAGGGGATGTTGTTTGTGGAGAATACTAATCATCGTCATCGTCATCACCGGGATCACCGTCTTCATTGCGGGCCATGAGACATGATCTCCTCTAGTTACCCCTAGGCAAGATGGGGTAACAGGGACTTTTCACAAGGGTTCTAGTTCAAGCAGTAACAAAATACATCCAACAAACCCATAGTGGTCAACCAAATCCCTCCTAGACTACACAATCTATGATGGCTTATTGTACATGCTGAATCAACTGTGTCCCTGCTAGGCCAGCTTGCCTTCTTCTCAAGGAGGCCCACTTTGTCAAATGGAGGGCATTTTGGTGTGCAAAAAAAATTACTACTCCCACAACAATACTTATTGGGCCTTCAATGAGGAAACATGTGGACTATTACACATGAAGGTGTTCACAGTCCAACCAAAGCAAGCCTTCTAATAGAAGGTTTAGCCTATACCGGCCTTTGCTAGTTCCCTCTAGGCCATGGGAAACAATTTCCATGGATTTCATTAGTGGTTTGCTAACCACTTAGAGGAAACAAGAGTGTATCTTCATAGTAACTTTAGCTTCTCTAAGATGGTAGTTTTCCCCACTTACAACAAGACTATTGATGCCCCTAAAGCTGCAAAGTTATTCTTCCAGCATGTTTGGAGCCATTTTCACCTACCATTAACCATCATCTCTAATTGTCACTCCATATATCTCACTTTTGGAACTCATTGTAGAATCTTTTAGGCTGTTAATTTAGGTTTTCCACCTCTTTCCATCCTCAAATTGACGAACAGGTCAAGGTAGTTAACAGAAGCTTGGTCCATGCTCTCAGCATCTACCACGAATAAAATAAACAATGGAATCATTGCCTACACTTTTTGTAGCACAACTACAACGGAGCAACCCGTGTGTCCATAGGACATTCACCATTTGAGGTTTGTTATGGTTTTCAACATCTAGTCCCTCATTAGATTCCAGTTGCTCTTCCAGCTCCATCTATATCCCATTAGCAAAAAGAGAAAGACAAAGCTTCTTCCTTTCTACAAAACTTGGCCAAGATCCACAACAGCATCCATGTCATACTTCAGCAAACATAGGCCAGGTACAAGGCATTGCATGACAAACATGTAGTTTCTCCTCATATTCAAGTTGTGATAGAGTTTGGCTTCACTTGGACAAACAAATAATCAAAAATCAGCAACATAACAAGTTCAAGCCAATTTTAGTATGGGCCTTACACCACCACCTAGGAAATGAGTTCCAGTGCTTTCAAATGGGATTTGCCACCTCAGCTAGGTCTCCATGATGCAGTGAATGTTAGTCAGTTGAAGCTATATGAGCCCCCTCACTTAGAAAAAACAATGTTAGTCACAAATCCAGAGAACCATTCCAGATTTTCAGCCCCCTTTACCTGAAGATACACTTCTTGATGTTTGCACCCAATCTACTAGATAACGTGAGATCACCACTTATTTGGTGGGCTGCAAAGAAACTTTACCCTCTCAAGCCAAGTGATTGTTCCAATTAGCATTTAAGCAGCAGTTTCCCCACCTCTAGTAGAAATCAGTGACAAGCAGTTTCCCCACCTCTAGTAGAAATCGTGACAATTTCCTCTGAGTAGGGAGGAATTGATGAGATGTAGTCTAGTGGATGCACAAATATCATATTTGTATTTCATCTATCTTGCTACTTAACTTAGTCTAAATTGAATAAACTTGTATTTTATGTTCGTACATTGTAGAGACTTGGTCAAAGATGATCACTGTCAACCAATTTTGTACTACTATACTATATGATCTAATACATATAGTGTACCGCATGTCTTCTCTGGTGCTTGCATACTTGCTCTCTTAATTATTTCCTTGTATGTGAGTATACTGTATTACTGCAGTGTATTCATATCAACTCCCGCTTGGTATTATACCTTCCACTACTGACCTGGCACGTTCACAGGAAAAACGTTCAAGTTTGGTTACTCTAACCTTAATATATTTGTGGGAGAGTCAGGGCTATCGACAATAAAAAAAATTCAAGAACAGTAATTAAAACTTGGAGAGGGAAGTGAAGAAAGCGATTTTCCTCTTGACAAATCAATTAAAAATTTTAATCCAACATTCCATAATCTAGTGAGATCCGGCATTATAGGGAAGCAGAAATTTTGTGATGGAACATTGAAAGCTTAGAGATTGGATAGAAAAACGGCAAACCTTTGTAAGAAGCAAAAGCCAGATTGAGGAACCATAAGAACCGAAGGAGAACACCCAGTTCAATTTTTTCTTCAATGGAGCAGCAAGGGCAATCCCAGGATGGCAGGGACAGGGAACAGAAAGGATTATCACTCCGAACAGAGAGACCGGCGTGTATCGTGGAAGGTTGCAGTATAGATTGGTTAAATATGGCGTGTAATTTTGCAATATGCATTCAGCTCGGTAATCTAAGACTCATGTTTGCAAAGTAAAAAGTCTTATAAATATTTCAGTAAAAACATGAAAACGTGGCATATGCGTGAGATAGCACACACATGTATGGCCAAGGTGCATGCTCTGTGCCTATAATTTGTGTAATACAAAATCCTTATTTGGTTTTTGCTAGAAAAACGGGACTTAATTAAAGGCCGCCCTATTATTTAGCCTTGATATCTGAAAGATAATGAACAAACTTGCCCTTGTTGAAGTTTTATAGCCCATTCTCACCATTGTAAAAGCATTTTTATCAATTATATATTTAATGATGAAGAAAAGCATGATTATTTTAATTCCGAATTTATTGAAGTATCAAAAGGGATAAAATTTTTTATGTAAACTGTTACTCTAGTTACTGTTACTGTTTATGTAAACTGTTATTGTTAAATTTTTTTTTCAAATTTTACATTTTGGTGAACAATTTGCACTTCGAGGAATTTGATTCCTTTCAACACTCGATAAAGATAAGGATGAGAAATTCTATTCCTATCAACACTTGATAAAAATAAATCTAGAGTTAAAATGAATCTAGACTGATTTTAATAAATTATTAATATAAAATATATATTACAAATAGATCAAATCAAGTTACTACTGTTTGAAATCTGCTGGAAGCAGATCAGCTCTTCGAATTTGCTGTTTTGTTATTCGATATCAGCTCTTCGAATTTGCTGTTTTGTTATTCGATACCATTGGGGGATTAATTTGAATTTATAGACTGATTAAAAATATATAATGAAACAACTCTTTGTTTCTCCAGTGTTTTTTGATATGATATTAAACGACGGACACTCATTTTCTACACTACTGAGTAGTTGTTATATGTATTCATTTTTGCAGCTGCAGTGAGGGCACTCTCGGCAAAGATGGTGTTGTTTATTGTTCTATTTATGAAAAGAGGCCTGAAGTTTTTGCTTCAGAATGACAATCCTAAAAGTGACCCAGATATTTACAACAAACCAATATTTTATAAAGCTAAAAGATGAAATGTAATATCAATTATAAAGAGTTTGTTTTTCTTAATTCATTGCTCCTCAAAGTAAATAGATAAACTGAATTGTAAAGCACCTATCGACGCAATATTACATCATGTAACATGAAGTTATATCAACTTAACAACACAGTCATCAGGAAATTCCTTTCCTAAATCACCCAAAAACTCTAATCCTGTGTCATTTAAGCCAGTACTCCAATAAAGAGATGAGGAATGCGTCTTCATTCAGGATTGCTGATTGTCTATTTTGATTAAAATCCATAAAAAGCATAATAAAGAAAACACTAAAGTTTATTAATGTGTAAAACAAGATTTCACATACTATGTGCAGAAACTCAGAAAATAGTACTAGAAATAAATTACCTTATGATAGAGTACCAGTTACATGAAGCACTTCCATGGAATGCAAAGACGGATCCTTCTGTTTCCCTCCGACGTTCGAAGAACTGTTCCCTCTCAGAATTATAAAATACTGCAAACTGGTAGAGAGAACCAGGCACATCCAACCTGAAATCTGCCTGAACGAGATTCAATAACAACCTGTTTGTAAATAGCACATATCTGAGTACATTGTATGGAAGCCTTATATTTTCAGCATAATCTTCTTCGGAGAACTTATCTACTTCGAAATTATCAGAATTGCATTTCTGTTTAAGCCATGATGCACCTAGCTTCTGCATTAATGCAAGGTCAGTGGTACACTCTTGCATCTCTGCAACTGGGGGAAAAGAATCTATTATCGAGTGCAAGAGTTCCAATTTTTTATTAGCCCGACAGTTTTTCATGCCAAATCCGCTTGAGCTTTCAGGTTCCATTGAAAGGACTTCAATTTGAATTTCTATGCTTTCCCCAGATGGATATTCACTGAAGAATCCAGAGCGCTTCCTAATTTCCTGTGTTTTCAACAAAAAGGGTGGATATGGCTCAAAAACATCACGGTCGCTTGTTGTTGCATCTGTAGCAAGGGAAAGCTCCATTTCAATCAACTCTGAATTCTGCAGTTCTTGTAGTATTGATGCTCCAGTATCCGTCTCTTCAAACTTAAACAAGCTGATAACCAAAGAAATTCCAGTGCAAGTTAGTCCCGAGCCTTAGAGAGATGAAGAACATAAGAATTATGCTGATTTTTTACAGGCTAGAGTGATGTAAAACAACAATTTTGATTTTAGTAATCACCATGATACACTAGTCTATTAAAAGGCTCAGGGATATCTGTGTATTCTTCAAACAAACAAGAAAAAAGGGGAACATCCAAAGGAAACAAGGGATCAAAGGAGGAATACCATAATTCTGCGTCGCAGCAGCACCACCGAGAATTTGACGGAAGCTCCTTACTACAAAAGACACACCAATTGCTTATATTCTTCAAACTAGTTCCTACGTAAATCAGAAGGCGAACCAAAATGTTATCTGACTCTGCAACCTGCCCTGTACAAGCAGCCCTATTTTCTCTGTTAGAACAATTATCGAAAAATTCCTTCACTAATTTTGGCACCAAGGTCTGAAGCCCAAATTGAGAAATTCTAGCACGGCAGCATTTGCTAATAGCATTCCTCAATCCTTTATCATCCAGTTGATCCATCAAAGTTTGCATTGAAGCTTCAATCGGGGGGACCGGATGCAAGCTCGGCTCCACTGAAACTTCGACATACCCAAAGGAATCCACATAAAACTCTTTTTCTGATTGATGACTGAATCTCAGCAATATTTTGAGAGGACTATCAACACAGAATCCTAGAGCTCTGGCAACATTCTTAGAACCCATTATTCCCTTCGTTTCCATTTCCATTTTAACAGTTTCTGAACTTGGGTCAACCGAAACAGAACACCATCTTAATATACTTTCCCGAATTGAATGCTCATCTGATTTACACAAAGCTTCTTCACATTGCACTCTGGCACCTTGGGCTAACTTGTACTTTGCACTCTTCCAGCATCTGTAGTCCCTAAAAACGTTCAGTATGTTCTCAAGCACTCTGGTGATACAATCAGACCCTATTCTTATTCGTTCAAGCTTCTCATTGAGAACCATAAGAGCTCTCTGTAAGTCCTCGTCCTCTTGTTCTTCTGAAGCTATGGCCATAAAAGCAGAATCAGGATTCGAATAGTCTGGGCATGGATCATGGAAGGCAGAGGGTATAATCACATCGATTAAGTAGACTCCGATATTGAGTCTGGTAAATTCTTTCCTGATGCCAATTACTTTCAGGCCAATCTTCTCTACATCTTCCCTGTTTTGTGTCATCCAAGCGTGGATTGTTTCCTCCATTCTCCAACTCAGAGCTTCAAATTTTAAACTCAGACAAGAATTCTAAGAAGTGGGTAGTAAACGAAGAGCATCAGAATGCCATGAAGTTTCATATATAGGCCCCTACTGAGCTAAACTTCTAAGAGAAATCGCTAAAATCCACTGAAGTCCGCGTTATGATTGACTACAAGTCATTTAGAAGCACGGTATCCATTTTCTCGTTAAGTGATATGTAGTTTCTGTGCTTCTGGGTGGAAAGTGGACGGCCTAAAATCCCGGTTTCTCGGTAGTTTGCATTGTGGCGGACCTGGACCTGGTCCTGGTCACGTTGTATCGGAGTTAGCCATTTCAAAATCAAGGATTTGGATTTTTTTTTGTCCACATCATCCATGACTTTCAGAGATCGCCCTGCCCAGTGGGGTATATTGAACATGCTTTCTTTATTGTATCGGAGTTAGCCATTTCAAAATCAAGGATTTGGAATTTTTTTTTGTCCACATCATCCATGACTTTCAGAGATCGCCCTGCCCACTGGGGTATATTGAACATGCTTTCTTTATTATTCCACTGACTTCAAGAATTAAGTGGGCGTAACTCCTATGATGCGTATAAACGTAAAGGATGGCTAAAGTTGATCCAGTTGCATCCATGAACTTTCCTTGTACGTTCTTTTAGTTTGAGTTTTCTTCTTATCTAAGTTTTCCAATTTTCGAATTTGGATAATATTTAAAAATATTAAAATTTTAGTGTTTTTTTCCATAAATATAGAAAGTAAATAAATAATAAGACTTAATCTAATTACATGAGTAAATAGTTTCTTTTAACTTTTAGATTTTTTTTCATCCAAGTTTTTAATTTTTAATTTTTTTATTTAAAAAAAAAAATGTATATTTCAATTTTAAATTGGATAAAAAAAAAACATATATTTTTAACCATTAAATCATACATTTCATTTATTTATTATAATTGATCTTATATTTGTTGGGCACTAGTAGCAAAACATAACATCTATAACATAGCATAAACTATGATCAAACACACATAAAACCAAGCACATCAATCATACACTTGATATAGTGATTTATGTGGAAACCCAAATCAAGAAAAAACCATTTGCAATGATTATCAGTGTTCTTCTTATTCAAGGGAGAATTGCAACAGCCTTCATAGACATACAACCATCATCTCCCCACACAATGTACTAGCTCGCATTGTACTCTACCTCTATGAGTATGCTAGTATATATAACATCTATCACTCAGTTAACTGATATGAATAGATTACATAGTTACACAAACAATTCATAAATAAATTGCATGCATGCACATGTATATGTGCATGTAACCACATGAAGAAATTGATAGACATATTTCTAACAATATTCATGCAATTTAACCTTTTTCAACACTCTATATAAAATTGTCAAATAGTAACTCTATAAAGCATTTTAATGTAGTGACTAAAAACACTCTAATGATGTGAAAAAAACCATTTGAATAGTGGGAATATTGTATAAAGCATTAAATATGGTGAAATAGGGCTAAAGGTAAAGTGGATGTACAATGTTCTTTTTTATCAAATCATATAATACATATGAGGAGATACGAAATGTATTTTGTGAGGTTTTACTTTTTATGAGAAAACTAAGTAAAAAATACTTTTTTTTTTCTAAAAGCAATAGTAACCTTTATCAAGTTCTGTTTTTTAGAATAAATTGTATTCTATCATCTTTATCTTTAACCAACTTTAAGAATCAATATGCTTTAACCAATATTAAGAATGAATATTTAAAACTTTAAGGAAAAAAATTTACATAAAAGTGTAAATGTTGATTTATATCATATAGTTATAATGAATAGTAATGGATAATATGGTTTGGTGCAATTTTTTTTTTTAAGAGTATATCCTCATCATATTTAGTGTATTGAAAAAAAATGGTTTATACTTATTGATGTTAAATATTGTAATAAAAGGGTGATAGGTGTGAGGGAGTTTCCATTATTTTAGAGGTAATAGATTGGTTTTGTATATTTGGGGGTTTGGAAATCTAACAAATAACTTTGTCAAGGTTTATTTGTTATGGATGGGATTGTGCATTCCAAAAGAAGAAGGACAAAAGCAAATTCTAGTTATAGGAGATTCGATGATCATTAGAGCCATGGTCAATCATGTGAAGCCGGAAAGCTATTCTTTGAGCTCTCTCACAGTTTATCTAGACCCATAAGCAATGGATCGACTTCACTGGGTCCTTCTGCGAGAAGCAATATCACCTGCTAAGAGCCTGTTCCATTCATTAGAGATCCAATTCCAAATCTACTTTGCCACTCGGTATGCTGCTAGCTCCACTGTGTCTCTAATATATAATAAGCCTAGCACGATAGTTTGAAGCATGTAATTTGGTTGTGAAAAAGATTCCATCTATGATTATAGGGAGGTCATAGTGTGTTTTACCGCTTATGAATGCATAGTGATAGTAGCAAGCGATCTCCCCTTGCCCCTGTTCCTAACCCGCTCCGACCAACTCCACTCATAGTCTATGGATCACTATTGTATTGAGGATCAAGAGTCTAATCTCTTGTTTCAATTATATCTCCTTCTTTCACATAAAAAGAGATTCGAATGATCAAGCAGACCATTGGGCTAAGGTGGCCACTTCCCTTAGCCTAGGAACATTGTTAAAATATGGGGTCATTAGCTCCTCCCCCATACCTTAGTAAAACCTATGCAAATGGACCGTCACCTCACGTTAATGCTCAGCCAAAATAAGACACATCAAGGGTCGGAAAGCAGGTGGTCAAAGAAACCCGCACATATGAACTACAATAGTGGGGATGCAGGTATTCAATATCATGTGTGTGAACTTATGTTGAAATGTGGAATGGCATTGGGAAGGAAGAATTCATGAAAAGAAGGAGTTTGGTTGTCAAGGGAGTTACTTTGGCATTTGTGGTTTCAACATGGTTCACAGGGAAGGGAACTAGCTCATGATTTAATGTGTCATGGCTTCAGGAGCGGTCGATGCGGTTCGTGGGAGGAAAAATTGAGAGGTGATGTACCCTCCATGTTGGTACCTTCTTTTAAATCCACCAAGAAACCCTTAGTTCTATGTGTGTTTTTTCATGTTCCTATTCCTATTTCATGTAACATCCTGCTCTACTGAGCACACTTTTATTGACATATTCTTTGAGGACACTTGCGTGCAAGTGATCCGGTTATGGTATATTACGATTTCATTTCGATTATGGGTTATATATAATGATAATGATGTATTGTGACTTATAGCTATTTTGATGTATATGTATTGGTAGATGCTATTGACGAGTTTTCCTGAGTGTGCATGACACATGACAGGTTATGGATGTTGATGGCATCAATGGACTTCCTTGGACTCCAGATTGAGTCAGTGAGTGGATTGTATTTTGATTGAGTATTTCATTTTACGCTCATGTGACATATGATTGATTACAATATGATTTATGTATATGGATTATTGATAGTGTTTTTGTCAGTGGATGCAGGCTTGACAATGCTTGCTAATCCGACTCACATAAGGAGTAAAGGTGCCATGAACAGAAACCAGACATTGAATAGATGTGTGGCAACGTCCCTGTCACAGCCTACTAGCACTCCCGCCATGGCCCGAATGGTAGGTTAACGATTACCTAGTTCAAGAGGTCCACGATATCGTGAGGGAGGATTGAGACATTCGCTCACAAAGATTTCTAAGGAGCACGCAATAAAGCAAAGTCCTTATTTCTTAGAATCCCTTAGTCTCTCACAAGGTCGACTGAAAGGAGTGTTGACTTGAAAGGGTCAGACAAACTTCCAAAACTAGTCAAAGGTGAGTGTCACCCTTGGAGCACGGAGGTGGATCTTGAAGGGCATGTCGCATAATTTAAAACTTGAGTCAACAAATCTAGGTGGCCTAGAAAACATTGAAGTGATTAAACCTTGTTAGAATAAAATAAGTAATTAAACAGTAAATTATTAATTATAAGCATAAGTCTAAGCCTAAGTCTAAGTCTAAGTTTAATTAAGCGTGTTAGCACTAGAAGTGACCCTCTGATTGCAGAGAGGGTAAACCTAGTACCCATCAGAGTTTTATGTCACAGGTTGGTTTTAAAGCGGTCAAATGGGCGCAGACTCAAGATGATATCGTTTTAACTCAAAAAACTAGACTAGTATGCACATGCAGGTGAGGTCTGGAATCAACTTCAATCAGTAAGTTGGAGTAATAGTGAGTGGAGGGAAGACTTTGGTGAGGAGAGTGTAGAGGTCTGTTGTGGACATCAGGTCTTCCAGCAGCCTAAGGAGGAAAAACTTAAACACAAGATCCTCTTGAATTCAAGTCTCAAAAAAACTGAAAGAAATTATAACAACACTATAAAGTAATATTCATCATAATACAGTCATAAAAATCCATGTGAATCAGTCATTCATGAACTCTCTCAGTATCAAAGGAAAATAAGATGGAGAAGAAGCTAGCTTTCATTAAACAAGATGTCTCAAAAAACAAATACATAAACAGAGAACCAGTGTTTTTCATCAAAAGTTTACAATACGGGAGCACTGCTCAACCATCGACCACAACAAAATATCAAAATGACTCCTATATACCTAGAACAATTCGACACTAACAACAGATGTGTGTTCAAGTATTTTCTTTCAAGGCTTTATGTCTGCATGTTCTCTGGTAGACTGCGCATGCAGTCTTCTGTCAGATGTGAGCTTCTGTCATACGTGAGCTTATGTCGGACGTAATCGTGTTTCAGCAGGGACCTGCAGAAGAGTCGGCTTACTGACAATCCTTCTGGATTTCCATTTAAGTGGTGAGACGAGGTTTCACCAACCTTCCTCACCTTCATTAGTTGTCTGCATTGGGAAATCAACGAGATTAAATTCCCAGGGGGTGAACACGTAGTGCTCTCAGATAGGACACCATATAGACATGTGATTGTGGGGCCGCTCAAAGGTGATTTGGGTTCACATCACTTTTGAGCCCACAATCCACCACCTTTTTCCACGTAGTCCTTTTGCCAAACCACGGTTTCAATTGAGGGATCGCTCAAGAAAATTATCGCCCAAGCATGTTGCGTCCCCGCAATGAACTATGGCCATAGATCTAGTCTTGATATGAGATCTGGGCGCACCCGCTAGATTTAGCGCCACCGCCAAGCTCAACCGCCCGCCAACTTTAGAATCCGCCAAACTGTGCCCTAGGGGAGGGGGACGCTACTTTTGACGTTGAACAATAATACCTCCCGAAGGATGATTTGACAATGTGTGGCCTCCAGGGATCGACGACTGAGATCCCTTCAGGTCTCCGGGCTCCGGGAAAACAAAATCTCAAACCTCCTCTACCTTCAACTGCTATTACTTAGAGCTATGGATCTGTTGACGCGTGGCCCCATTGATGGATGGTCCAGATTCACTTCGAGCCTTTGGCACTTCTGGCTTTGGCCACTTTGACAAACAAATTTAACAATATTTCGAACCCCTGATTCCCGCGAACCGTCGATCTGATATTCTCAGGAATGTCTGCCACTGAAGCTGATATCGCCCATTGCTTGCATTTCGAGCCCGAAATGGACTGCTTTGAACACTGCGCTTTGATGTTTCTTGTGCAGGTCGCAAACTTGGACAACCTGCTACCCTTGACAACTATATGTGATAACATTTGGCTCCATAGAGGATGGCATGCTCCCTGCGAGCTCCCAAGAACAAGCAGTTCCAGTCGCCTTCTGCATTGGGCTATGGAGTCATGCTAAAAAAACATCCTGCTGAGGAATATAGGCTGATAAGTAAAAAAAAAAGAAAACAAATGCACATGGGTTCCACAGGAGCTTATTTATGTACAATCCTAGACTAATTAATTTTTACACAGTGCTGGGTGAAAGCAAACTTCCACTATAGCCACTCAAGCAACATCCTATATGCGAATTTGTTTACTCTTTCAATGATTGATAACAGAGAATGAAACCGTGACAGCAGAACGATTACATTCTTCAGCTTTCCTCCTAATGATGAGGTCAGGATAAAGCTGGGCAGCTTCAGAACATGAAGGAAATACAACTCCATGTATTCCTTCACAGGCTCATAGGACAAGAGACAAACTCCATAAAAATTATAACAGGTAGCCTGATTTGTCACGCAGCTGCTCACACATGATTGAATATCTCTGGTAGGCACAGGTGGATGAGAAACTAATGCAGGTTGACTGACCTCAGATGATGGCTTCTCACTTACAGGCTCTGGACATGAGATAAACTGCTTCTCCTGTTGCTCCTTTTCTTCTTCATGGCTATCCCAAGGGTCAGATTCATAATCATCATAAACAAGACCCGTGGGAAAGCTTTGCTCTTTGATCTGCTGCTCAACGTCTTCTGCAGGCCCATGATGGCTGATTTCTTCATAATATTTGTCTTTAATGAACAAAGGATGGGACTTTGCAGTATGTTCTTGGAAATCCTGCATATCCAACTCAGAATATGATTCGTAGTTGTCATATACAGGTTGGTTGCTCCCCAGGTCAACAAAATGTGATATAGGACATTACTTCTCTTCATCCGAATACACCATTATTTCTTCATTTAAATCTGAGACAACAGGCACATCAGGAGCAGAATGTAAGGCCTCTACAATTATGAAATCTTCAACACTATGACCATCCGTAGGGCTTCCAAGAACATCTGTCTCAAGGACTGGAGAATCCTCTGTGCTTTGTTCATATTCCAACCTTTCTATTTTGGCAAAGAGAGATTTTATCAGTTCCATCAGCTCACCCAAAGCATCTTCTTCCTCCTCACAACCTTCCTCCTCACATCTTTCATAGATTTCATCCTCACAACTTTCATTCAAAACAATCATACCTTGAACACAGTCTTTATATTCTTCACAACAATTATGACAAATTAACTCAGAGGAATAATACCTTTGACAATGCTTATTGAAAGCTGCATGAAATTATTCCATGGAGGAGATGCTAGCAGGGGGTAAGGAGAGGTACCATTCACGAGCATCCCCTGCTAATGAGAACATGAACATTTTTAATAATACATCCTCATGATGTATCTCCCACTGATGCATGAGTTCATGAAACTCACGAAGATCTTGAGCAGGGTTGTCCTCTTTATGCTCTTTAAATATGGGCAAAAATTCACCCCATTCATCCATAGTAGGAACAACATTTGGAAAGCCAGGAATAGAGGAGAAATTAAAAGGAGCAAACCTTCAAGCCACAATTTTGTCCATTTCAGACCAATGTAGTTTCCAATCGATCCTTTAACCATGGAGTTGCCAGGTGAAGGATATGCAGTCTGAGCATGTCTGGTCTTTGTTCACCATCAAAGACCAGATATGATCGGTGTGTTCTCCCAGGGAGCTTCAAGTGTAGCTAGAAGCAGCCGCACTGAAACAGTGGAGTCACCTCATTGGAGTCACCACAGTGGAGTCTCCAGGTGCAAGCGCAATCTTCAGAGGTTCTTATATCTGATGCACCTTCATGATTAGAAGTTTGTTGTCGTTCTACCTAGGGAAAGGTCTTCCATTCATTCCCCGACAATGGCACCATGAATGTTAGCACTAGAATTCACCCTCTGATTGCAGAGAGGGTAAGCCTAGTACCCACCAGAGTTTTATGTCACAGGTTGGTTTTAAAGAGATCAAATGGGCGTAGACTCAAGATGATATCATTTTAACTCAGAAAACTGGACTGGTATGCACATGCAAGTGAGGTCTGGAATCAACTTCAGTCAGTAATTTGGAGTAAGGGTGAGTAGAGGGAAGACTTTGGTGAGGAGAGTGTAGAGGTCTGCTATGGACATCAAGTCTTCCAGCAGCCTAAGGAGGAAAAACTTAAACACGAGATCCTCTTGAATTCAAATCTCAAAGAAACTGAAAGAAATTATAACAACACTATGATGTAATATTCATCATAATACAGTCATAACAATCCATGTGAATCAGTCATTCATGAACTCTCTTAGTATCAGAGGCAAATAAGATGGAGAATACGTTGACTTTCATTAAACAAGATGTCTCAAAAAACAAATACATAACCAGAGAACCAATGTTCTTCATCAAAATTTTACAATACGGGAGCACTGCTTAACCATCGACCACAACAAAATATCAAAATGACTCCTATATACTCAGAAAAATTTGACACTAATAGCAGAGGCGTGTTCGAGTCTTTGATTTAAAGGCTTTACGTCAGCATGTTCTCTGGCAGACTGCGCATGCAATCTTCTGTCAGATGCAAGCTATTGTCGGACACAATCGTGTTTCAACAGGGACCTGTAGAAGAGTCGGCTTGCTGACAATCCTTCTGGCTTTCCATTTAAGTGGTGAGACGAGGTTTCACCAACCTTCCTCACCTTCATTAGCTGTATGCATCGAGAAATCAACAAGATTAAATGCCCAGGGGGCGACCACGTAGTGCTCTCGGATAGGACACCATGTAAACATTAGATTGTGGGGCCGCTCAAAGGTGGTTTGGGTTCACACCACTTTTGAGCCCGCAATCCACCACCTTTTTCCACGTAGTCCTTTTTCCAAACCACGGTTTCAATTGCGGGACCGCTAAAGAAAATTATCGCCTGAGCATGTTGTGTCCCCGCAATGAACCATGGCCGTAGATCTAGTCCCAATATGAATCTGGGCACACCCTCTAGATTTAGTGCCACCACCAAGCTCAATCGCCCGCCAACTTTAGAATCTGCCAATTTGTGCCCTGGGGAAGGGGGACACTACTTTTGACGTTGAACAATAATACCTCACGGAGGATGATCTGACAACGTGTGGCCTCCAAAGATCAACGGTTGAGATCCATTTGGGTCTCCAAGCTCCCGGAAAACCAAATCTCAAACCTCCTCTACCTTCAACTACTTTTACTCGGAGCTATGGATCTGCTGACGCGTGGCCCTGCCGATGGATGGTCCAGATTCACTTCGAGCCTTTGGCACTTCTGGCTTTGGCCATTTTGACAAACAACTTTAACAATATTTCGAACCCCCGATTCCCGCGAACCGTCGATCTGATATTCTCAAGAATGCCCTCCGCTGAAGCTGATCTCGCCTGTTGCTTGCATTTCAAGCCCGAAATGGACTGCTCTGAACGCTGCGCTTTGAAGTTTCTTTTGCAGGCCGCAAACTTGGACAACCTATTGCCCTTGAAAACTATATGTGATAACAAAGGGACTAATTAAAAATATTAATAAATTAAAAGAATTGAGATAAATCAAATTCTAGGAAAAAGTGAGTAAAATCTAAAGATTGGATAAAATGCACATGTGTGCGTGAAATTAATAAATTGGATTTTTAAAATATAAGAAATAATAATAAGAGAGAATAGGTGTACACATATAATGATATCTAGAGTCAAGCTACCACTAATCTAACTAGAAGAAGACTCATAATCCAACTCTAACTAAGATCTAGTTAGGAGACACTCATTAAATGAAAATTTGGGGAACAAAGGGACACCTAAGAGAGAAAATAGGAACACATTGGGAAATATGAGGGAAATTGACTTTTTAAATAAATAAAAAATGGTAATTACTTGTGCAACTTGGGGAGAGTGTGACAAGTTTGTGGGTGAATAATCCTAATTAAATTAATTAAAAAGATAATTAAGTGTGCATGAGGACATGTGTCATTGGGGATTTTTCTATAAAACAAAAGAGATAGAAGAGTGGGGGATTATTTTTTTTTGGTATTGTTATGTTGTCAAATTTCTGACTAAGTTTTTCTTGTGAGAGTTGGGACTCCAAGCTTGTGACAAGAGTGGAAGATCTTCCTTGTGATGAAATCTTGGAAGTTATTGTGTTCTGGTTTTTTGTGCTTGGCCCCTTTGTGGCTCAGGGGGCTAAGGGGGAAGAAGAGTACCCCTAGCATTGGTTGGGAGGTACCGGTGAAGTCTTGGGATTGGAAAGCTAAGGAGAAGGATGTAGTGGAAGATTCAAATTGACGATCATCCCACCTATCTCTTCTGGTTACGGTACCGATTTGTACAAATTTTTATGGTTAATCATGAACTGATCAATTTTATATATTCATATTCCATTTTTTTTTGTATAAATTTAATTACTATTAAGGAATGCTTTTTTTTTTACTTTCAATTTCACATTGTTGATTGAATTCTGTCTTGATAAATTGTATAAGAGTGATCTTCAGGAATATATTGATAGGTGTAATTTTGATTCCATGTTATTTTTAAATCTAATAAATATATACAAAAATTTGGACGGTTTTGCAACCTGTGCTCATGATAACCACAATGGTGGGACCATTTCTTTATATTATTGATTTCATCACTGCCCTTCTATATTTACCTTTGTAAAATTTATCAAGTCTTTAGAAGAAGTTTAATCAACATCAAAGTTCATTTTGCAAGTACACTGGTAATGGAATGACTGCGTGCAGTCGCATTGGATAGTTAAAAATCCTAGATATTCGTTGCCAACAACTTAAATTCTAGGTGACCCTATTTTTTCGATTGATAAAATACAAAAATTTTGCAGGTCTCAAATTTACGCTTTCCTCCTTGAAATATTGAGTGACTACATGTGCTCGCTATAGTCCTTTCCTTCACATTTGAATAATCATTAACCTGGTGTTAGGGACCTAACCCCTCACGTAGGTAGAATAATATATTTCGATGTAATAAAGGTCAATATTAATAAGGCCTAGCAATAAGGAAGAGTAAGTCCAATGTAAGAAGACCTAATAGAAGCTTCCACTTCTAGAAGCATCTTCCTCTAGATGGTTCTTTTGATAGACATATTTAGTATAAATAAGAGCCGAGGGAATGAGAACTTTTGTCTTGGATATTATTGTAATAGAGCTCTGCTCTGCTGGAGGTTTCCCCCTCGAAGAGGCAAGTGAACATTGCTCTCAGTAATCAAAGTGCTCTTTCTGGTGTTATTTTGGTATCATTTTGGTATTATTGTGGTGTTGTTCTGGTTATATTGTTGTTCATCTGCCATTTCTAGCTATTTATTTTTGTTCTGCATACTTTTTTATATCTGAAATATTACAAGTGGTATCAGAGCACCTTCCTCGGCATAAAATTGTGGGTTAACTTTTTTCAGGGTAGAGATGTATTCCGACGTCTTTAAGCTACAAAGATCTATCGTTACAAGCATTAACCCACGGTCGGGGATTCATACACGCAGGAAATACAAGTGGTACTTAAGCGCACATCTATTGGACATCCTTGTTACCCTTGTTGGTACCCCTTCGAGTGGTAGCGCATCAGACAACATCTGTATATGGATCAACCTAGATCTCCTGAAGCCCTCCATAGATAAACCGATCGGCCACCTGACTTCTATAGTGCCACCAAGAACAACAATCGGGAAGATACTCTCTAGTACCTGGGTAGTCGAGTAGTACAGCCAGGGGCATGGTCTAGCCTCCTTAGTTGGTGCCCTGAGATATTGGGTCGAGTACTACTGTTGGACCCCACACGTATATCATAGAGCTATAACACAGGGAAAACCCTTGTTTGTAGAACCCTTGAATACATAACCTTTGGGTACAGAAACAAAAACCGAACAGACAAGATCTATTGTTGTGCAGCGATGTCTCTTGCATTCGAGTTTCCAAATTACTACACATTTCTTCCTGTTAAGCATTTGGGAATTTCATCACTGCAGTGTTCTTTAGATCAGAGTATAACTCCGTAGGTGTAAAAAAAATAAAAATAAAATTGGATCCTGTTGGCACCATTATTTGAGAACTATTTGGAATGAATGCGTGCAGTTGCATTGGATAGTTAACAATCCCAGATATCTGTGGCCAACAACTTAAATTCTAGGTGACCTTATTTTTTCGATTGATAAAATATGAAATTTTTGCAGGTCTCAAATTTACGCTTTCCTTCTACTTACCAGAGATGTAGATTTCCTTACCAGAGATCTTGTTACGAATCCGAGTTTCTTCTCACACTCAGGTATTAGTTGGGTTGTTAAGTCTTATGCATTGCCATCACGTCTGTTGTAAAAGTGCAGGGTATCTTACTTGTGACATAATTTTGTTGAGATTGATCCTCTTATTATTTGATATCAAATTTGGTAGTATGGAGGTGTGTGTTGTGAACAATCCCACATATATCACAATCGTTATGGGAGTCTGAGATGTGTTTTTTAGAACTTTAATTCACACCAATTTTAGTAATTTAGGAAAATATTGTTGAGATGTGAGTTCCCACTCCAACGCATTGGCATCATGCTGTTTGTTTTAGTTTTCTTGGTTGTTCTTCAATACAAAACTTCTTCCTTTAACTGTCGATTATGAATTCTTGTTGCAATTTCTAAATGTACAGTCACTTATTTGGTGCTTCGTGCCTTTTTATTTTTTTATTTTCTTGTTCGCTCAAACCCTCATTCAATAGAATTATGAATAAATACCATATCTTCGGTAGATATTTAAGTCTCTTTCTCACTCGCCTCATAACTTGTTGATTTCATTCACTGATTGACTGTGATTTTTGATTGTTTGTTGGAAAACTTGTACACTGCAAAAAAAAAAAAAAATTCCTTGATCCTTAATGTGAACCGGTTCCACAACCAGACGTGTCAATAATTATTTAGTTAACCTCAGAGGAGGAACTGATTATTTAGTAGAACACCCATTTTCAGTAGTCAATAAACGTAATTAATAATAATAAATTCATCAAGAATAGTCGATGTGTTTAGTGTATATTCATTAAGGTTACAAACAAATGATCGATAATAATTGTTGACGGCCTAATGTCGTATAATTTTTAAATTAGTTACATGATATTGATATAAGTGTTTATATATATATAATCATATTTTAATATTACTTGTAAGAAAGTAGAATTAAACTTGTGTGAGTAGTAATTGTTTTATACTAGTTCTTCCTAATCGATTTAATTTCTTAAGGGACCATGAAGTGTTAAATAAGAAAAATCAAGTTGAATTTAACTTGAGATGGGAACCTTCACAATTACCCCATTGGATTCTTAAGGCTTGTAAGGCTAGGTTAAGAACTTACTACTAGTAGATCGACATGCTTATGCGCCACCTACTAAATGATGAGTATGACAAGGGCGCACTTGCACAATTAAAATATATAGATAGAGAGAAACTATAGAGTGTAGTAAACTAACCTGCGAAGAATCCTTCTTGATGTTGTATTTAATGAGAGAAGTCCAAGATCATACTCATATATATACAGTTCCATAGTCATATTATTATGATGATTCTTGTTGATATCAAGGGAATTGAATATTGTAATCGTTGAGGAATGTGAATATATAATAATTGATTCAAGTTCTTAAGAATTGTGTAAATGATCTCTTATCGATTTTGAGCTATCATGGATGTATTAGTGGTTGAGTTTTGTTGACATTTTAGTTTGTGTGTTAGACTAGTATTGTTATGGGAGTATATACTTCCTTGTTCTTTAGAACATTTGCCAGTCCTGAGATCTTAAGTGGTCAAAATCAATTGGATGAATCTTGTACTTGAGTGTTGATTATGTGTCTTGGAGGTCCTAACCTTGTAGGGTAGGTTGGGAGGGTAGGTATATTTTGTTATCCTGATGTGATGTAAATGATATATTTAGTTATAGTGACGTTAATTTGATTGTTGTCGTGTTGTAATGAAGATGAGAATATAATGTGTATTATGAAGTAGGTTAACATCACATAACACTTCACCCCGATGGGGTGATGGAGTCAGACACCTGGCGCATAGAGGAGGCAAGGGGAGGCCAGCAGTGCACAGAGCCATGTGCTCGGCTCGTGCCCACTGCGGCCATTACCCCCATGCATTAAATTGAATTAAACGTCGATGGGAGGGGCATTAAACCGAGCTCCCTCGACCACCTTTATGCAGAGTGCAATGCCGCGTTTCATTTGTGTTTTCACCCGACAGTCTGGGTTTGGTTATGCTGGTTTGTTCATGGTGCTTCTGCCCCTCCGGTCGCTCCCTGCCCTCAACCTCGGCTCTGTAGACCTCCCACATCTGTCGGGCCTCACCATGTCGTGACAGAGATTGCGACCACGCAGGGGCTCTCCCTGGCATCCTCGGAGGCCCCGCACGTCTTCTTCACCCTCTGGTTCATCTCCCACCTCGGCCTCGTCGCTCCGACCCCCTGCTCCCCCAGCCTTTGACTGCTTGGCCATCATTGACACCACCCTCAACCCTTCTTGGCAATATCCTTCTTGGCTTGGACCCTACTCCTTCAGGCGCTCCTCTCCTCCTCCTGCGCCGGATGTAGCCTCAGCGAAATCTCCCTTTGGAAGGACTGGCCATGGTCGACCCAACAACAAAAAGAAGTCGCAATCCTCCAACCTGTCGCACGAAAACCTCACCGTTTTGCATGATTTGGTCTTTGAACTCCGGGAAGGAGTGGACGACCTTCAGTTCCGTGTTCAGCAGATGGAAGGGAGGTTGTCAGTACTTCTTCAGCTGCTTTCAAACCACCATGAAGCCTCCCCTGCGGAATCCAGCGACGCACCTCTAACTGCAAGTGATCACGAGAGCAGCCATCGGCAGGAAGCCGCAGAGGGGAACCAGCAGCCTGACTGGAAGGAGTTCGAACCAGCTCTCATGGACACTGTCGAGCAGAAGCAAACACCGGTGAGCAAAGAAGAAGATATCAAGGGCGCGGTTCAGCTGGAAGTCAGGGAGATGATAGGCATCAGTTTGCAGGCGCACACCACGACGGTAGGTGCTAAGACGACTGCTCACGAGGACATGTGCACCGAGGCCACGGACATGCAGTGGGCGACCAGCGGGACACCCGTCATCGAGGAGCCCTGGCCAGGCCTTCTGCAAGAGTATGTGCAGGATTACACACCACTTGTATGACCCCTCTAGGGGGATGTTTCCTGTTTCCTGCTTTTACTTTTACTCTAGTGACCTGCATGGTAGCTAAATTGTATGTTTATGCTAGGACTGATAGAAAATCTGATACTCGAATTGCCCGGTTGGCTGAACTGGTTTCTCCTTCTGGAGCAGTTCAGTAATTACAACCGGTTGGCTTTAGTTTTTGTACTCTTGGTTTAGTTCCTAGAAGGTTTTTTATATATAAAATACTTACTTACGAAAAAAAAAAACATCACATAACACTTGTTTTAACTGTTGTTGTTATTTCAAAAAGAAAATTACTACTATAGTACTCATCTACATTTATGTCGTAACAGAGGGGCCATTACATTTCAATTATGGAATACACCACTTTGTCTCTATTAATTTTTAAGAAAACTAGAATTGGTGTTAGTTTGGGGTTTATTTGGTTAGAAATTCATGTTTACAATCTTGTTCCAAGTTTTTTCGATGGGTCGGGGCTCCTTTTTAGTGGTTCTATGCGAAGGTTTTTTGTGGAAGAAATGGAGAAGCCAAATTGGAATGAAGTTAAGAAAATCCTTTGCAAACAAAAGGAATTTAACCAGGTTAACAACATTGCTCTTCATCGCATCTCAACAAAAATATCAAAGATGGAACAAGACAACACGGTAAATGTAGCCAACATTATGGATCTTCTTCACCTACACTAGAAGAGAATTGATAATTCGGAAGAGGGGTGCCAACAACAACATAGCATGATTATCTCTTAGTGTGTAGAGTCGCCTTCACTCACCTCCAACAATCAGGGCTCAATAAATATGCAACATACATGGGACAAATTCACGATCCTATGGAGGTTGAATAAATAGGCCCCCCTCACTCCGTTGATGGGTAGGAAGCACAAGACAATGCACCTCCTTAACTGGATATACTTTTTAAAATAGTTAAAGTTTTGGGTCAATTTGTAAAACAGGGTACAAACTGAATACTTGGAATGTCAGGTTAGAAAAGGTCATAGCGTTTTTATCAGTTTGAGTAGAAATATTTCCAGTGTCAAATCATTTTGGACTTATATATGTAAATTATGGTCAACTACGACGCTACAAGGCAACTCCTCTTTTTAATGAAAAATATTTTATTTCAGTTAAAAAAATAAAATAAAAATTATTATCATAAAATTGTATATTATGATAAGATGAATACTTTGGATCAATTTGACATATTGTTAATGTTATAGTGAAGTTTATATTGTTTTCTTCATCTTATAGTCATTGAAAAGGTTAGGAATCCGTTGACATGGAAAGAGTTTAGGAAAGTTTAGTATATGTAGTGTAGAGTTTAGTCCATACTTTCTAGATATGTTTCATTCCCCACACAATCATAATCATGGATGTTGATCCCTAAAGATTCGATTCGAGGATAGAGTAACATTAAAAGGAGTCAATGTTTTCAATGAAAAATGAATATGATATCAAAAGTTAAAGTTATGATATTAAATATAAAGTGCCCTTTACAATTAAATATAAAATGTGTGGTACACTTGTGGAGTTTCAAGTTGACCTAAGATCTATGTAGATTCACGCATGTTTTGTGTGTTATTTTTGGTTGACTTATTACCCCAAACATATATTTATTGACTTATAAAATTTTAAATATATATTATATTTATATTTCTCTTTTTTCTCGTTTATAATTTTCTACATAAAAAAATTTATTATTTAGCCAAGCCAGTCGAAAATATTGAACTATCTTATATGGTTTTGGGTTTAAAATGTCATAAGACATGTACATTCCAAAAGTTTTGTTAGATAAGTCTAGTTGTGTTTTTATTCATAATTCAAATTACTTAGTGGTAATATATTTGTGTAAGTTTTGTCAGATCACTCTAGTTGTGTTTTTATTCATAATTAAAAATAATTAAAATTACTTAGGGGCAATATATTTATGTGTAAAGTTTTTTACTTAGGGGTAATATATTTATGTGTTAGGTAGTTTATGATATTTGAAATAATATAGGAAATCCTAAAAAGTATGGTAGGAAGAATATTGAACTATCTTATATGTCATTTTTTCTTATTGTTGTATTATGTTTTGGGTTTAACATGTCATAAGACATATACATTCCAAAAGTGTTTTGTTGGATCACTCTAATTGTGTTTTTATTTATAATTCAAATTACTTAGTGGTAATATATTTATATGTTAAGTTTTGTTAGATTATTCTGGTTGTGTTATTATTTATAATTCAAATTACTTAGGGGTAATATATTTATGTGTTAGGAAGTTTATGATATTTGAAATAATATAGAAAATGATAGAAAATATGGTTGGAAGAGAATTATATTTATTTATTAATAAGGTTTCTCACAATGAAAAATAAGAACTATTGGGAATTACACAGTGTAGATTCATTTTAATTTCGGATCTATTAAGTATTTAGAGAGATCTAAAAAACAATTGAAATGTAAATGTTTTGGTGCTTAAAAGATTTGAAGTTAAGATTTGTATGCGTTGGTTATATTGCAATTCACTGTTAATAATGTGAGTTGATAAAAAACAACAAGAAATAGTGCCAAACATAATTACTTTATATTCCTCTTCTTTTAATATATATATATATATATATATATATATATATATATATATATATATATATATATATATATATATATATATATATATATATATATATATATATAGTACAGAAAGACGTTACATCATATCTTGGTAGTCCCTGTTCTAATATGAAGCAGGGTTGCCAAGCTTGGTGAAGGATAGTTTGTGAATGGATAAGTTCTATATAATAAGAGCAAAAACTATGTCCTATATTATGAATAGACCCATCCTTGGGAATTTCAAAAATCATATGACAACCAAAATGAGTAGAAGGAATGTATAGACACTAGAAGGACCTACTTAGAGTTATCGCGACTCTATTGGAAACAAAAAATAACAGTATTACAAAAATAAACCTTAAATGACTGAGGCTAATCATCAAAGTTTAAGTCAAGGTTGATGAATATGGGAAAATTTACCTCCCAAGGGTTGGATTTGGAGTTCCATCAACTTGTGTAGCATCCACCTTCCCTCGCTCTTCTTCATTTTTTATAAAAGGTCACCTATTTCCCTCCGCTTCCCCTCTTTGCATGACTAGCATCCTAATTTTAATGATAATATGTTCATATTGGTGGCCCAAATGATCCATCATCTCCTTGAGTTGGTCAAACTTATTGAGGACCACCCTTGGTTGAGCTACTCTCACTTTCATTTCCATGGCTATGAATATTTTCATGCCCTGGTAGATTTCCACCATCCTCAAGAATTTGTTATCTCTGCTACATGAGAATCCTATATATCAGGAACCCACTATATAATTTCCTCATCTACCTAAGAATTGGAGGTTATGCCATGTTTCTCATGAACCCCATTTTCAATTATCTCCACCTCCATCTTTACTTCCTATGAGAAACCCTTGTGATAAGCCTTTGTTGCTTCCTTTGTTACTTCCTCTACTCTACAAACCCATGGTCTACCCCTACTACAATTGTTTTTCCCTTTCTCATGCCTAAATTTCCCCTCTATCTTCATGTCAACCAAAACCTACCTCCACCAAACCACTCTTAAGGAACTAGATGAAGGCACCAAGATTCCAACCTCTTCTCTTAGTCGTTCTCGATGGGTTCCCGTCCACTTCCTAAACACCAACACCATCATGCATCCAAAAAATAATTAGATCCACAAACAATACCTTGCCACTATAAATATTGACAAGAAACCTAACAAAGAAGTTGGATTTTTCTACAGGTTTAGACAAGACCACACTACCTTCTTGAAGCATCATTGGAATCATAGACAAGTTAACTAACACTCAACTCGTGTCCTGTGCTTCCATAATGGTGATGGTACTAGAATTAATGCTCTATGGGAAAACCATGTCCTTCATCATGGATGGAGGATGAGCCAAGGTGAGTGTCGACCTTCTCTTCCTTTTCCCCCATCTCATCAAGCCTTACGAGCATCACTTTCATTTGAGCTTGCTTCAAATGTGTCACATGTTCATGATTACAATCATGTGGCATCCTGAACAATCGTTATTCCACTCACATCATATTTATTATAACTATATTTTTAGTTTTCTATAACATATTATATTGGGTCGACATATCTTTACGTCAAAATTGTGGACATGGGACAAACGTTACAATCTCTTTAATATTGGGCTATAGAATGCACCTCACTTCTTTCAATGTAAAAATGAAAACCATGTTAGTAAGAGAATGACAAAGTCTTACCTTTTAACTAGACCGTCATTTCCATATTAATTAGAACTTTCAAAAGATTCATTAAAAACATGCAAGATACCAGATATATTAAATATGCAGAACATAATTAAAATGCTAGAAATGGCAGAATAACAGTAATATAACCAACATAATCTCCACAATAACACATAAATGATATAAGAACAACAACAAAAATAACACTTTGATTCAGAAAGCAATGTTCACGGGCCTCTTCGAGGGGGCAACCTCTAGTCGAGCAACGTTCTGTTACAATAATCTCCAAGCTAGGGTTTTCATACCCTCGACTCTTATTTATACTAAATATGTCTATCAAGAGAAGCATCTAGAGGAAGATCCTTCTAGAAGCAGAAGCTTCTATTAAGTCTTCTTACATCCGCCTTATTCTATTTTATTGAAAGGCCTTATTAATATTGACCTTTATTACATCCGAATATATTGATCTACCTATGTGCGGGTTAGGACCTTAACATGTCCGCCCCCTTAAAAGTATCCTTGTCCTCAAGGCTTGAGATGTGGAAACTGTTGCAGAATGGTAGTTGGTTCCCATGTGGCATCTGTTGGAGTCGTATCTTTCCACTGGACTAGCACTTCCTTGATGGTTCTCTGACACAGGCGACGCTCACGCTGGTCCAAAACTGCTTCTGGCTGTAGCCAAATGGATCCTTCTTCAACTAAATCTGGAAGGTTGGTTTGAATTTGGAACCTAGTTCCAATCACCTTCTTTAAGCATGAAACATGAAAAACAGGATGTAGCTTCGACTGACCGGGCAGAGCTAACTAATATGCAACTTGTCCCACACGCTTGAGAACTGTATAAGGACCATAAAATTTGGGCGCTAGCTTCTGACAATGCTCGGCCTTGAGGGAAGTTTGCTTGTATGGTTGCAGTCGCAGAAACACCTGATCCCCTTATGAAAATTGACATTCAGAGCGACCTTGATCTGCTTGTTGCCTCATGTGATTCTATGCCATGACCAAGTTCTCTTTAAGGGTACGACGAATATCCTCTCGAACTGTAAGTGTTTGGTCAACCGCCTGGACCTTCGAGATACCCGGTAAGTATGAGAGAACTGAAGGTGGCTTCTGTCCATATACCACTTCAAAAGGAGTCATGCGAGTAGCTGTATGGTAGGAAGTGTTGTACCACCATTTGGCTAGGGGTAACCATTGAGCCCACTGATGTTGTTTTTCAGAGGCAAAACACCTCATATATGTTTCCAAACACTTGTTGACAACTTCTGTTTGACCATCAGTCTGGGGATGATAAGCTGTGCTGAGATGAAATTGGGTTCCCTGTAGCTTAAACAGTTCTTGCCAAAAATTGCTTGTGAAAGTTGGGTCACGATCAGAAACAATAGAGTGCGACATGCCATGAAGCTTGAAGACCTGGTCCATGAAAAATTGAGCCATCGTGGATGCAGTAAATGGGTGTTGAAGAGCGCAGAAATGAGCATACTTGGAAAGGCGATCCACAACCACCATTATGACCGATTTATTCCCCGATTTGGGTAAGCCGGTAATAAATTCTATAGAGATATCCTTCCAAATAGCAGGTGGAATCGGAAGTTGTTGTAGTGTGCCCGGAGATTTGACTGTTTCTCCCTTGTTTCGTTGACACACCTCACATTCAGTGACAAAATCAAGGATGTCCTATTTCATACCATCCCAGAAAAAAGAACGTTTGACCCTGTCATATGTTTTGGTAAACCCTGAGTGCCCCGCCGTGGGTGTAGCATGAAGCTCAGAAAGTACCGTGGATTTAAGCTTTGATTGTTTACTTAAATACAAACGACCTTTGTATCAAAGCTCATCCTGGAGCTAAGAGTACCCTGGGGGAGCCGGAGCATTGGTCTGCAATTGCTAGATCAGATGCGAACTTTTGGGATCTTGAAGCCATTCCTGGTGCACAGCTTGGAGCCAATCGGGTACAATGAAGAAAAGAGAAAAAAAGGATCCTTCTTCTTCATATTTTTGGGATAGTGCATCCGCCACTACATTGTCTTTTCCCTTCTTGTAAATGATCTCATAATCATATCCAAAGAGCTTAGTCACCCATTTTTGTTTCTCCAGGGAGGAAATGCATTGTTCCAGAAAGTACTTGAGGCTTTGATGGTTGGTCTTAATTTGGAAGCATTGCCCCAAGAGATAAGGGCGCCACAGATCAACGACATGTAGAATAGCCAACATTTCCTTTTCATAAATGGGTTTGCCCAGATTCCTTTCAAATAGTTGTTTGCTGGTGAAGGCCAAAGTTCGACCCTCTTGCATAAGGACAACGCTGATTCCTTTCCTTGAGGCATCACATTCCAACACAAAGGTCTTTGTGAAATCAGGAAGGGCCAGAACTAGAGTGGTGCACATGGTCATATTCAAGGTTTGAAAAGCTTGTGAAGCCGCTGGAGTCCAAGTGAAAGAGTTCTTTTTTAGGAGAGCAATGAGAGGTGTTGCAATATTTTCGTAGTTCTTAACAAACTTGAGATAATACCTTGTTAAGCCTAGAAATTCACGCAAGATTTTGAGAGTCTTTGGGTGCGGCCAGTCTTGCATAGCTTCAATCTTTTTCGGATCCACCCTTACACCATCCTTGCCAACCAGATGACCCAAGTATTATACTTCTGAGGCACCAAAAGCACATTTAGACTGTTTCAGGAAAAGTTGGTGCTGAGAGAGTAGATGGAGAACTTGATCCACATGAGTAAGATGGTATGTCCAGGTTTTTCTATAGATGAGGATATCATCAAAGAAAACTTAGACAAAATGACGGAGAAAGGGATGGAAGACATGATTCATGAGGCTTTGGAAGGTGGAGGGGGCATTACACAAGTCAAAGGGCATGACCAAAAACTCATAGTGGTCCTCATGAGTGAGAAAGGTCATCTTGGGAATGTCTGCCTCTTTCATACGTATCTGGTGATAGCCCGAGTGAAGATCAAGTTTAGTAAAGAATTGGGCGCCACTCAATTCATCCAGGAGGTCATCAATGACAAGAATGGGAAATTTGTCTTTAATGGTCAGTTTGTTGAGGGCACAGAAGTCATGACACATTCTCCAAGAACCTTCTTTCTTCAGGACCATGAATACAGGAGAAGAGTAAGGGCTCGTACTAGGGTGGATAACACCTGCATTAAGGAGTTCCTGGACCATTTTCTCAATTTCATTTTTTTGTGAAAAGGGATGGCGATATGGATGGATATTGGGAGGAAGGCTTCTGGGTACAAGGGGAATGGAATGATCATGAGCACTGCAGGAAGGAGGGAGTCCTTGGGGAGTGGAAAATACCATTTGATGTTTAGAAAGGAGGGCTTGGAGGTCATGCGACACCAGGGGTGTCTTTGTTTCTTGTATGGCATGGAGTTGGGCAATGAAACTAGGATGACCTTTTTTGAGCAACTTTTCCATGCGATGGGAACTAATGACCTCAAGTGAACCAACAATGATGCCTTGGAATTTATATTGGTGGCCTTCTTGGTTGAATTGCATGGTTAATGCCTTAAAATCCATGAGAATGGGACCCAAAGTTCTTAGCCAGTCTGCCCCTAACACAATGTCACAACCACCCATGTCAATAGAAAACATATGGGATTTTAGGTGGTAGTCACTGATTTGGATACACACATTTTCACAGTGCCCTCCACATTTCATGGAACCACCATTGGCAATCATGATTTGGAAATTGTTGACAACATGGATGTAGCAATGAGTTTCTTGGGCAATGCGGTGATGAATAAAATTACGGGTGCTTCCACTATCAACCAAAATGATGACCTTCCGATGCTTGATGTAACCGATTAACTTGAGGGTTTGGGGAGCGGAGAAGCCAATGAGAGCATTGAGGGAAATTATGGGTTCTACTTCGGGAGGGTCTGAGGGAGGGGTTATGTCAGTAATTTCAGGTGACTCAGACACAAAGGGAGTTTCAACATCCTCTTCCGAAATATCCTCAGAGATGGCCATAAAAAGATTTTGTTCCTTACACTTGTGGCCCGAGAAATATCTGTCATCACAATTATAACAAAGGCCTTTGATTTGGCATTCATCCATTTCATCCCTGGTCAATTTTTGGGTCTTTAATGGGGCGGAGGGAGTAGTGGCAGTGACGGGTTTAGGGCGAGGGATAAAGGAGGGTTTTCAGTTTTGAGAGGATACAAACTGTTGTGCTTCTTTATCTCTTTTAGTAGCCTCCACCCAACTCGAGGGTCGAGCCATGAGGACATGGGCCCGAATATCCTCCTTGAGGCCACTGATAAAACACTCTCGAAATAAAGCATCAGTCATGCCCTCTGTTCGAAAAGCCAGGCGCTCAAAGGAAGCTATGAAGTCTTCTACTGTTCCAGATTGTTTCAACTTTGTCAAATAGCCCAAATGGTTGGTGTCTGTGTCAAAGTGTTCATAAAGCTCAGTCACAAATTGGGTCCAAGCAATATTGTAATGATCCCAAGCCATTATGCAAGGATCATCACTGTTTTGGTGTCCTTTTAAAAACTTTATCCTGGTTGTGGTATTTCGTCAAACAGTTTGTTGATCTATTTGTTTAGATGTGTTTATATGTGTGTATGTAGAAAATAATAGAAAGAGGTAACCATGGAACATACCTCAACCATATGCAATAATATAGACAAGCCAAAACATCTCAAATCTTCTTTATTCATAAAATAGAAGAATCTGCTACAATGGAGATGCCGATCTGGAATGCTCAACAGATGCCCAATATGATAGACAATAGATAACAAGTATGAGCTACTACAAAATGCTCCCATTGATACAAAACAAGCCTCCAAAGGCTGGATAAGAGATGAAGACCAATGCCAAGTGCCAAACCCCTCAAGCTGGAAGATGCCACGCTCTGCTGGATAACTGAAGCTCATCAACAATTCGGCCCTGGTGCCAAAGATGTCCAATCATCTCAAGAAAGGTGTCAAACAGTAGATCGGGTGATGGTAAGAACAACCCAGGTGCCCGAATCTCCAAGATCCCTCTCAATCTCTATAGATTTGAACTCCTCCACTGAATGGTGCACCCCATTGGATGCCTGAAACCCTAGATAATTCGGCCAAGGTGAATGAACCCTCCAAATCTCTTGAAACTCTCCAAATTGATAGATCAGGATGCTGTAATGAGAACCCAAGTGCTCAAATCATCCAAACGCTTGCTAGATCCTTAGATCTAGCTGCTCTCCAAATGATGGTGCGCCCTCCTCTTGGGAAAACGTCCCACTCTCAATACAAATCGATCCTCCACTGAAAGACTTCGGAAAACCACCAAGAATGATGCCAAGACACCTGCAAAGGAAACCCAATACCTGGAATTCCCAAAATCCCTTCTCCTCAGCTAAGACGAATCCCTCCTCAATGAATGGTGCGCCCCCCTTGCTGGAAACCCCCAACTGGTGCACCCTCTCTCTATCTGCACAAGCAATTGATGTGGAATCCTCCTGCAACTGAGTAGATCTGGAACTAGAATTGTGTGGGAGCGTATTGAAGCTCTGAGACCAAGCTTGGGACAATCTAGGTGGAATCTTTCACCACCGAATCATCCTCTAGGGTTTGTTAAGTCAAAACCCTCAAAACCCCCAATGTTGGGCTCACTAGCTAGAAGCCAGAAATCAAAATAAGATCATACATGAATCCATGAGAAGAGGCCCTTGCCTTTCCTTTATACTTTTGGCTCACCTTGTCCCTCCAAAGTGACTTTCATTTTATTAATATTTAATTAATTAAT
>ML777182.1:432850-446262 GCA_009831015.1 Picea engelmannii
TTTTGGTGTCCTTTTAAAAACTTTTTCCTGGTTGTGGTATTTCGTCAAACAGTTTGTTGATCTGTTTGTTTAGATGTGTTTATATGTGTGTATGCAACAAATAAAAGAAAGAGATAACCATGGAACATACCTCAACCATATGCAATAAGATAGACAAGCCAAAACATCTCAAATCTTCTTTATTTATAAAATAGAAGAATCTGCTACAATGGAGATGCCGATCTAGAATGCTCAACAGATGGCCAAGATGATAGACAATAGATAACAAGTGTGAGATGTTACAAAATGCTCCTGCTGATACAAAACAAGCCTCCAAAGGCTGGATAAGAGATGAAGACCAATGCCAAGTGCCAAACCCCTCAAGATGGAAGATGCCACGCTCTGCTGGATAACTGAAGCTCATCAACAATTCGGCCCTGGTGCCAAAGATGTCCAATCATCTCAAGAAATGTGTCAAACAGTAGATCGGGTGATGGTAAGAACAACCCAAGTGCCCGAATCTCCAAGATCCCTCTCAATCTCTATAGATTTGAACTCCTCCACTGAATGGTGCACCCCACTGGATACCTGAAACTCTAGATAATTCGGCCAAGGTGAATGAACCCTCCAAATCTCCTGAAACTCTCCAAACTGATAGATCAGGATACTATAATGAGAACCCAAGTGCTCAAATCATCCAAACGCTTGTTATATCCTTAGATCTAGCTGCTCTCCAAATGATGGTGCGCCCTCCTCTTGGGAAAACGTCCCACTCTCAATACAAATCGATCCTCCATTGAAAGACTCTGGAAAACCACCAAGAATGATGCCAAGACACCTGCAAAGGAAACCCAATACCTAGAATTCCTAGAATCCCTTCTCCTCAGCTAGGACGAATCCCTCCTTAATGAATGGTGCGCCCCCCTTGTTGGAAACGCCCAACTGGTGCGCCCTCTCTCTATCTGCACAAGCAACTGATGTGGAATCCTCCTGCATCTGAGTAGATCTGGAACTATAATGGTGTGGGAGTGTATTGAAGCTCCGAGACCAAGCTTGGGACAAACTAGGTGGAATCTTTCACCACCGAATCGTCCTCTCAAAACCCCCAATGTTGGGCTCACTAGCTAGAAGCCAGAAATCAAAATAAGATTATACATGAATCCATGAGAAGAGGCCCTTGCCTTTCCTTTATACTTTTGGCTCACCTTGTCCCTCCAAAGTGACTTTCATTTTATTAATATTTAATTAATTAATTAAATCACTTTAATTAATTAATTAAATCACTTTAATTAATTAATTAACCTTTTTACCTTTGAGAAGCTCCTTATCTCTCCTTGTGGATTCCCTGGCCACTTAAAGTCACTTCTAGACATCCCATCCTGTAGTGTTGCTCCTTCTGATTCCAATGAGCTATTACACTGAGAGGTTCCTCCAAGTAATGTGCCCAAAATGACCTCTTCAGTGAATACCATTGACTTATGGCTCAAAATAGTCAAAATCATGGAAATCGTCGGAATGCAACGAAACGAAATCCAACCTGTGCGGAATGGCTCATAATGATGGAATATGATAATCAATGTAAGATGGACCCCACAATGCCTCTCAAATAACCCTGTACTCGCTATAAGCTCCATCTGGCTACTCTGGTCATCATAACCCTCTGCACTGTGATGATGTCCCAAAGTGGGGACATTACAAATATACCCTTGACGGGAAGTTTTTCTCCGTTGCCACCATTGCCAACGTTCTTGATCTAGATGAAGAAAACCATACCTGAGTTTGGCCAAGTCATCTGTGATGTCGTATAAAGAGAAATAATGTTCCATTTGGGTTACCGAACCAGTGGGGTCCGAGCCATCAAATTTGGTCACATCCACCCGCGGAAGGCGTAGGTCACATTGAAAGTGATGGGGCTGAAAGGCATGGGAATGGGAGGAATGTTCACCTTCGGTCTTTGGAGGTGCTTCAGAGAAACGACCATCTGTAGGGATCTTCAGTTTGGTGCAGAGTGAGGCAAAGACAGATTCAAGATGGGTGGTCAGTTCTTGTTTGACTTCCTCCATCGAGGACTGCATGGTTGTATTGATGGATGAATCAATGGAGGCAACAATAGCATTGAGTTGTTTCACTTCTTTTTGGGTCTCAAGGAAACCATATTGCAAGGTGTTGAAGCGAGTTTCTAGATCTTGGCTACGGGTATGGGCCATGAGGATGGGTGAACTGAAAAGGGGCGACCGGGGTCAATTTTTTTCCGAAAAATGATATGGATGAATGTGATAAGGGCAAAGAGATGAATCCAATGGAATAGGTCTCAAATAATGGTGAAAAAATTTCCAGACTTTTTTTTTTCTACACCTGTGAAGTTATACTCCGGTCTAAAGAATACTGCAGTGATGAAATCCCCAAATGCTTAACCAGAAATAAATGTGTATTTACTTGGCAACCTGAACACAGTTGCACGACAATAGATCTAGTCTGTTTTAATTTGTTTATGTTTCTGTCCCCCAAGGGTTAGGTATTCAAGGGTTCTACATACAAGGGTTTGCCCTGTGCTATAGCTCTCTGATATACATGTGGGGCCCAACAGTAGTACTCGACCCAATATCTCAGGTCACTAACTAAGGAGGATAGACCGTACCCTTAGCCGTACTACCCGACTACCCAGGTACTAGAGAGTATATTCCCGAGTGTTGTTCTCAGTGATACTATAGCAGTCCGGCGGCCGATAGGTTTATCTAAAGAGGGATTTAGGAAATCTAGGCTGATCTGTACACATGTGTTGTCTGATGCGCTACCACTCGAAGGGGTACCAACAGGGGTTACAAGGGTGGCCAACATATGTGCGCTTAAGAACCACTTGTATTTCCTGCGTGTATGAATCCCTCAACCGCGGGTTTATGCACRTAACGACAGATCTCTGTGGCTTAAAGACGCCAGAATACATCTCTACCTTGAAAACAAATTCTCACAATTTCTCCCAAGGAAAGTGCTATGATACCACTTGCAAGATACCAAACATAATAAATATGAAGAACATAAATAAAATGCTAGAAATGGCAGAATAACAGTAATATAACCAACATAATCTCCACAATAAGACATAAATGATATAAAAACAACAACATAAATAACACTTTGATTCAGAAAGCAATGTTCACGGGCCTCTTCGAGGGGGCAACCTCCAGTCGAGCAGCGCTTTGTTACAATAATCTCCAAGCTAGGGTTTTCATACCCTCGACCCTTATTTATACTAAATATGTCTATCAAGAGAAGCATCTAGAGGAAGATCCTTCTAGAAGCGAAAGCTTCTATTAGGTCTTCTTACATCCGCCTTATTCTATTTTATTGAAAGGCCTTATTAATATTGACCTTTATTACATCCGAATATATTGATCTACCTATGTGCAGGTTAGGACCCTACCAAAACATTTGAGATCTATTTGGATGACTAAACATTTTGTAAGAGCATATACATATGTTAAGATTGGCATTTGAAGGGGAGATGTAGATGGTGCAAATCTCATTATATCAAAAGGAGGGTATTTTCACACCCATTTGGATATTTTGGGGGACACATTTTATGTAAGAATTATTTACTTGTGGATAACATAAAAATTGATGCTATAGCCGACATGCCTCCTCTTGTTATTGTTTTTATTATGCATCTAAATTTAGGATATAAGAAGAGTATTATAAGATGTTTATACAAAATTATGTTGTTATGTGATTTGTAGGTTTTCACAATTAGTCATAATATTGCTTTAAATTTCTAGAAATAAAATATGTAAACAAATTTGAAACATCCAATGTTTCAAGTGGATGCTCCACCCATCATCAAGTACAAATGAAGCTAAATTTTAAGAAAAGAGTGCTGAGTTATGTATTTAAAGAATAATGGTCAAAAGATAACCATTATGGAAAAGGGAAAGAGATGTTGTGAGTTAATGATTAAAAATAATAATAATTAAAAATAAATGAAAATGCTTATAATTTAAAATTAGAAATGAGAATGTTTTTAATAAAAAAATTAAAAAACATGAGAATGCTTTTAATTTAATATTAAAAATAGTCCCCGGGGTGTAGAACAATCGATGATGGAGTGTATTGTTAAGGAAATCCATTATGTGAAGTCACTGGTTCAAAACCCTCGACTTTCCTTGTGTGTCGCGTGAGGGACCGCATTGACATGCTTGGGGTTATAGTGGTAGTAGTTGGATACATGACCACATGTCACACAAGTACGTGCTCAACTAGTTGTTGATTTCTCTAGTAAAAAAAAAACTAAGATTTTAAAAATTAAAAGCTTATGTGAAAGAGAGAAGAAATACTAATAAAAAGGAAAGATTATTATTTAATAATTTAATTAATAAAATCAATTATTAAATAGCAATTTAACTGATGTGAGAAACAAAGATGCTTGAAATTTTTATATTAAAAAAGACAAATCTGTACAATTTTTTTCTGATGAAAAAAGCGTAAATTTTATTTCATCCGTCGGAGAAAAGAAATTTGCATTCTGCATATACATGTCTGTATGTATTTGAGCACCAATACCATAGAACTTTAAATAATGGAATGAGATCCTATAAAAAAAATTAAGTCCCCCTCTGATCCTGAGAGGTAAGTAGGGCTGTTGGAAGTGACCAACTTACATAGCAAAAGTACCCAGATAATAGCCTGCCCTCTTCTCGAGGGGAATATAAAACAAAAAAAAAATGATACACAAATATAATCCACTAAGGAGATACGACCACAAGTGGCACCACTATCCTTGAGCTGAAGGATATCCATTGGACCAAAATGTACCAAAGGAAAAGAAGACTGAAAAACAACACAACTAAGTCAGAGGGGATGACCCCAAGCCTGCTGTATATGGAATCAGACCAATTGAAGTCATCAAACCATTTCTATACTCTATACATTCCCACTTCCCCGGAGCAATCTGCAGGCCTTTGTTAGAGAGGGAATATCCCTCCTTGTTTCTTTCCCTGTAGACATGACGAATGAATTAGGTGTCAAAAGCAATAAGAATTCTAAAGATTTCATCAATCAGAGGAGCAAGAAGAATGTTATAGCCTTGCTGGGATTTCTGGATCCAACTGATAACTAGCAAAGAGTCTCCAAAAATCCGAAGAGAGGAAATATTTTTATCCACAACAAAAAGGAGAAGGAGTTTAAGAACCAATAGTTCTACGTGATTGTTTGTACCCGGACCAAGACCCATAGAGATTTTAAAATAGTGATTTTGTGTGAGGAAGAGGACTATTCCTCCTCCACAACTTTCTCCACTGTTCTGAGAGGCTCCATAAAAAAAAATCCCAAGGCTAACTTTGGTCAATAACTTCTTCAAGAATTTGCTTAGGTATTCTCACCTCTTTCTCTTGGGGGAAATGTGTCAGAATGTTGATCCCTTGGGCTACTACAAGTTCAGGAAGGGACGGTTTCTATTTGAAAATTGCCACATTTATGGAAATCCAAATTCCCCATATTAGAATCAAAGGCATCAATTTTATACCTTTAAGTGTGGAAATCAATGACCAAGATTTCCAAGCTTCCTCGACCAAGTCTCCTTCCCATCGAAAATCAAGCTCTAATATTTTGGAGCACTCCTTCCAACTTTGGTGAGAGAAATCATAGTTTATGAAGAGTTGATTGATAGAATCTTTGTCATTCTTACAGAGAGTGCACCATCCTGGCCCTTCCACCTTACATTTTTTCATTCTATCCCACGTGGGGACCCTTTTCTTGATCAAACACCACATGATTTTTTTTTTCCTTTAGGGGGCATTTGACCTTCCATATCCCTTTCCACCACCAATAAGGATCTTTTTGTTGGATCTCAATGATAATATGTGAATATCCTACCTTAGGAGAATAATCCCCAAAGGGTGAAAGCTTCCACACCAAATCATCCTCCATATAAGAGATTCAGATGTGTGCCCTTCAAATGGCTTCAATGTATTGGTCCCAAGCTTCATTGAAGATATTTCCTAGCCCCACCTGAGTCTCATTCTTCCAACCTTGACCCCAAATGTTTATTCTTTCTATATCTAACACTTGTTTTAGATAGTGGATTCCGTTGTCATTCAAAATTTGTATACATTCTTCCGGAAGACTATGATTTCAACCACTACCAGGCCACAAATCCACTCCAATCCGAAATTTATCACATCTTCCCACTTTCCAAGATAAACCATCCCCTATGAATTGAAAAGTGGAAAGGATGGATTTCCAGATGATTGAGCAACTTCAACTACTATTAATCGAACTTCTCACCCATTCTTCTAGAGAGGCCAGTGAAATATACTTCTAGTATATAACTTTGGTCCAAAGGTTCCGTAGGGTGATTAGTCTCCAACTTGATTTTGCTGCCAACACTTTTGAAAAAAAAAAATGTTTTTTAACCGCCATCCACCAAGCTACTTTGGGGTTGCGATAACATCCCAGGAAATCCAGGGAACAACATGATTTTCTTTTGTTCTTGCCCAAATAAATCTTAAACAAATTTGTCGAGCCTTTTCAATAATTCCTTTAGGGGTCCAACAAGGAGACATCCAACAGACATGGATGGTTTCTAGAATAGATTTTGTCAGGGTCACGCTTCCTGCCCTAGAAAGTCATCCAAAGATCCATAATTTTAGTCTTCTTTCTAGTTTTTCCAGTAGCCACTTCCAATCCTCTTTCATGTACATGTTTGGTTTTAAATGGAATCCTAAATACTTGAGTCCTTCTTCCATTTCCTTATACTCAAAAGGGAATAGTCTTTTGTACAAATCAGTTTCTTCTTTATCTAGGTTGAAAGTTGATAGGGTAGACTTTCTCCTATTAATTTACATCCATGTTGCTTTCCCAAAAAAGTATAAAATATTCAATAAAGAATTTGCATCCCTTATGTTCCCACTGCAAAAAATTAGAATATCATCCACAAGTAACATATGATAAATCTATAAGGATGGGGAAATGGTGATACCTAAAAAATATCCTCTATCTTTTTCCTCCTCTAGGGCTCTACTTAGCCCTTCTGCAACCAAAAGGAAAAGGAGAGGGGATAGAGGGAATCCTTGTCTTAATCCTCTTTTGGAATGAAATAAACTTGAGGCTGATCGATTGATTAGAAAAACAAAAGAGACCGAGGTGATGCAACACAATATACAATTTATGAAGGGGACCTCAAAACCCATATGAGCGAGGAGCATCCTTAATTATAACCAACTTACTTTATCAAAGGATTTTGATAGATCAATTTTTAGGATTTCTCCTCTACTCTTTGTATATCTTAGACTGTGCATGACTTCTTGAGCAACCCCTATTGCCTCATGAATTTGTCTACCTTCAAAGAAACCAAATTGTTCAGGTGATATCTTTTCTGAAAGAGTACCTTTAATTATCCTTGCAATAACTTTGGATACCACCTTGTAGATGCAGTTACATAAAAAATTGATTTGAAATCATTCAAAGAGGATGGATCATCCACTTTTGGACTGAGATCTATGAAGTTCGAGTTTAGAGGTGGATGCAAATGGCCTCTAATTCTGGTTTCCTCCTCTAGTTTTACAATATCTTTTCCAAGGAGATCATAGAAACCAAGAAAAAATTTAATGGTCTAGTCGTCCGGTCCTGGACTTTTGTCTTTTTGAAAGATGTGAAGAACTTCTTTCAGTTCATCCTCAGAGACTTCTTCCATCAGATCACTTTTCTCCTTTTCTCCCACAAATTTAGGGAAGAAAAGACATAATCTAACTATATATTCTAGCGATGTCCTTGGAGTGGATTTAAAAAGATATTGACAAAAATTCTTGCCCAATCTAGTCAATCCATCAAAATATGATATCTTCCTTCCCTCAGAGTCTTCCAGACTCCAAATGGTATTATACATTGTTATTCCTTTTGCATATGCCTGGAAGAATTTTGTGTTCTCATCTCCTTTTTCTAGCCATATGCCTATGCTTTTCAATTGCCACTCAACTTTCTTCTTCTTTCTTCTAGCCTAAAAAATTCTTCCTTTGTATCTAGAGAGCTGAATCCTCCTCTGGTCGAATCATACAATTATTGGAGACCAACTTCGACTTCAATAAGCTCTTGCATTTATCATTTATTTTCTTGTTCCCATATCACAGTAGCTTCCTTTACTCGTCGCAGGTCTATTTCTATCTAAATACTCGATGACTCGTTTTGAGTATCTTCTATTGGTTGCCAAAGGTCTTTGACAAGTGTGGAGAAGATTTCATCCTTTAACCATTTTGAATTAAATTTAAAATGGCTAGGAGGATTTTTGGAGCCCAAGGCTAGTTCAAAAAATATGGGGGAGTGATCTGAGATACCCCCAAAGGCCACCCATTAGCACTTCAGATTTCCATCTTCCACAAGAGACTCAAAAATTAAGAAGCGATCTAATATTTTTTCAATTCTTTCATCCCCCACCCTTTTATTGCACCAAGTAGAGCATCCTAGTCGAGGGAATATCAACCAGATTCATTCTTCGTAGGAAGAGCTCAAAGAAATCAGAGAGGGGATCCACTCTTGCGTTTGGGCCCCACGACTCTGCATTCCCTAAAGAAAAGTTTTAGTCTCCCCCCAGTATCATATTTGAGTGAGAGAAGAAAGGATTTCTAGCCAAAGCTTCCGAAAAAGGAGATCTATCTTGATAGGTTCCATACACATTTAAAATTTCATATTCTTTATTTAAACCAACTTCTTGCATCAAAGCACCCAAGCCTGAGTCAAAGCCCCAGGTGGCATTGACTTTTACTCACATTGTGTTCCATCCTAGAGCCACCCCTCGTGAGAGTCCATTTGCGTCCAACCCCACGAGATCCCAATTTTTAAAGACAAATTTTAGCTAGGAGACCATTGAAGCTTCATCCCCCATTGTTTCTTGAAGGAACATCAGATCCGACGTGTTTGAAACCACCAGCCTCTGGAGGGAAGAGTTTTTATGAGGGCCTCCCAACCCTCGATAGTTGAAAGATAAAATTTTCATGGTGAGGCCTTCTTCTGGGTCCTCACTGCTCTAAGCGCCCCAACAATTGATATTTTTTTACCTTCAGATATAACCACTTGGGATTTAGATTTGGATTTTGAAAGAAAAGATTTACGACCTCTGAGAGAAAGCTATAAATCACTGAAATTAAAGTTTAAAATATTTTAAAATAAAGTGAAAATGTTTAAATTTAATATGAAAAATTAAAATTAGAAGTTATTTGTGATGGATCCATGAAGTAAAAGGAGATAAATAAAAATAAAATGAATCCAAGTATTAAAAAGTAAAGAAGTAAATAAGTAAGAAGTAAAAAAAAATAAAAATTAAAAAGACGCTTGGGAAGAGTAGTTATTGATTAAAGTGATGTATGATATGATTTTAAGAGTGGCTTAGTTTGTAGCCATCTTCGCGATTGAAATTATTAGGATGTTTTTCAATTTCCAACATTTCTCGAATGATGTGTGAGGAATGATGGGACACCAAGAAAAAAAGAAAATTGGTCAAAGAAAAGAAGGTATTTAGATTTAAATGAGTGTTATGCAATAGCTGACTTAGAGATGTCGTTGTGGGTAATGTCAGTTGTTGCTTCTCGAGTGATGTATGAGGAATGATGGGGTGTTAAGGAAAGAAATTTGGTTTGGTCAAAGCAAGAAGGTGTTTATATTTAAAGGAATGTTCTGCAATAGCCGAATTAAAGATGCGGTTGTGGGTAATGTCAGTTGTTTCTCTTTGAGACAAGATTTAAAAGATATACCAGTTTGTCCTATGTATGATTTGCCACAAGTGTAAGGAATTTGGTAAACCCTTGGTCCAAGCATAGGGTCAGTTTTATCTTTAACAAATATGAATAACTATTTAAGGGTTTGAAGAGGGTTTTGATATTATTTTTAATTAAAATTTTAGAGATATGGTCAATAGCACCATAGATGTATGTTGTTATCATTTAAAACAAATTAAATTTATGATTTTCTTAAAATAAATTTTTGAAAAATTTTAAGGCACTTTCTCTAATTTTAAAAATGGTATCCCTTTTAAAGTGTGCAATGTAAATTTAATTATACTCTTCATATATATATTATTGATTTACAAAAACTTTAAGTATATATTATATTTTTAATCATTTATAATACTCCACATAAATTATTATTAAATGACACCAATAAAAAATGTTGAACTATCTTATATTATTAGTCTTGATTGCGCTTGAGACTATAGCAATCGATTTTGTGTTGACCACCAATTAGTTTTTGCATTGACCAAAAAATTATCGCTTTTTCCATAGTTTAACTTTGTTGTAAGTAGTTCAATTTTGTTTCCTGGCTTTTGATTGGCCTTTCAAAACATCTTATTGTTGGGCCGACGACATACATTTAAAAATAAATTTAATTATGCAATTGTAGTTCATGGTTCGAACGAGTGCATGCACATGAATTTAATAAGCAACGTAATTATCAGATGGTGCATGTACGGGTGCATATACATTTCCCAAAGTTCTGATGTACGGGTACATGACCATAGTTGTGTGGGGATATACCTATGTGGAGGTGTAGACAAATCGTCAAAGAAAAAGTCTCCACACATAATTAGCAACCCATTGCACATTGCAATATTAAATAATTAATAACTAATAATTATTTAATTATTTAATAAATTGCACATTGCATATTGTGAAAAATAATACCATACCTATGTGGGGAAATACCTGTGACTAGGTGCAGACAAATCGTAAAAGAAAAAGTCTATGCACATATGTATGGGTATGAAACCATAGTTGTTCGGGGATATACATGTGCAAATGTCTCGGCACATAAGCAACAGTGCATTGCACATTGCAACATTAAATAATTAATAATTATTTAATGATTTAAGATTACATAATTAATAGTTATTTAATTTTTAAATATGAAATAATTAATAAATAATTATTGACTAATTAATAGATAATGTTTTTTTTTCACACAAACTGGGAAATTTTATTCGTTAAAAAGGCGCGACCAAGGCCGCTAAGTACAAAAAGGATGGGTTGGTATAAAAGGAAAAATCCAACACTCATGTTATGACTAATGTCCATAATTTCTTTCTACTCCTAAAGGACCAATCATGTTTGATATTTTTACTACAATGCATAGAATATATCCAGTAATAAACATCCAATATACAAAAAAAAAACAAGGCATATCACTATTATAAAACAAACATTCTAAACCTCTTATTTCTTCATTCCCTCTTCAACTGAAGACACCACTTCAAGATTTAGATCTTGCAACATCCTCAACCTCTTTGTTTCCTATTTTCTAGATTCCCCTGTGTCCTTTTCCTGAGCTGAATCTTCTAGAATTGTATCCCTCTTATCCATTTGTCTATGTAAAGATTCCCCATGCTTACACATATTGTCCACCTCATCCTGGAGCTGTCCAATTAACACTCTATGTTGAACCAGAGTTTCAAGAGCAAAGGATATTTTTGAACTATGCACATCGACTTTGAGAGACAATTTTTGAGTAGTTGTGAAATTATCCTCCGCATACTCATCTACCCATGTTGAATTTCCCTGAGGAACCTCCTTTCCTTTCGCTATGATTTAGAACTTGAACTAGATACCAAATTGATGGATTGGAACCACCTCAAGAAACCAACTATTGCATGACTTTCCTCATACCAAAATACTGCCCAATTGGCCAAAGAAAAAGAGTATAGAGTCACTCCCTAAGATGCTCTCGACAAGTTCCCAAAATACCTACATCCCAGGAACGGATATAAAATTCTATCCAAACTAAGAATAACTTAATACCAACCAAACTTAGAAGAAAGATTGAATTACTTACCAGAGCACCAACTAGCTGATGGCTCCCCCAAAAAACATCCACTGACCACGAAGAATGCCAAAGACAGAGGAAGTTGGCTCGTAACCCTTCACGCTTAAAGCCCAAAGATCCTAAATAGTTCATACTGAAGCACACCAGAGGGTCCTCGGACTGCTTTCACACTTGAAATTCTCCCCGGGGCAACGTAATATGCCTTCCACTCAACAATATAACCATAAAATTTTCCATCGAATTGAGAATTATAACGACAAACCCAACTTTAGAGACCATAATTGCACTGAAGTTATGGATGCATGAATCCTCACATTGATAATGTATCCCACGCTCCTGAGAAACAAAATTTTCCTTTGTGGCATGTACTTCCCACTTCTATGCATATCTTCCCATCATTTCTTCCATTCCATCCGTCAACAAATTCGTCAACCACAAAATGAGATTGGGCTCCAGGCGTACTGCAGTATTAAATTTCCCACGGGTCTGAGAATAGCTTCCACAAAAAAAATCTTGTATCAGTGCCATCGAAATTAGAAACAATGAAGACTACCCATCCATCACCATAAGTCAAACAATCGTGACGTGATCCCTCCCATTGTGCCATCGATTATGAATACGAGGGGGCTGCTTCTGCATGTAAGTTCCATGTGTTTCCGTCCTTTCAAATCTTACGTGGACCCAAAGGGCCCCATTCCTTATCCTATCCCCTTTCATTATGGAGGGGATACAATGCTCACTTTCCATTGGATTCCCAGGGAATTGAGGGCCAAGCCAATTGCCTTATTTTCCATTTTGTTGGCTTCCCTATTGATTTATCTCAAAATATAAAAAAACAATGGGCAGGAATGTTAGCTAAAGACAATTTGATCCTCTCTAAAATACATTTTAACTTAATATCCTTGGGAACAGATCCTGTGACGAGGTATTAGATGGTATTTTTAGAGTCTCTCACAATATTAATCTGACTTATATGCTCATGTTGCAATAAAAACACCCCCTAGTAGACCGCATAAGCTTATGACATATTGTTTGATGTAGTACCTAGATTCTAGAGAAATCCATGAATTGATTTCCTATTGGGCCATACACCACCTCCCTATTGATACTGAGAGGGGGGTGAATCAATATCAAGTACAATTTAAAAACCTTTTTCAACTTATACTTAAACCATTCAATTATATCCAATGAGAAGTGAAAAATAGTATAAGAGTTACACCAATACACCATAATACACCATGCACAATATATGAGAAATAATCAATAGTTTTTGTTCAAGGGAAGTAATGAATTTCAAAGGTAGCTACAACTTCCAAATGTAAAGGGAGGGATAAACCTCCAAGAGGAAGATACAATCCTCAAATATCAAGAGAGAGTTTAACTCTCCATCCTTACCCTTTCCTTCCACCCAAGAATATATGAGAGATAATAAAACTTTACATTAAATCATCACCATCAACCAGTCATCACATAGAACCTGATAATGTTTTCTGTGACTTCTTCAATTTCTGCAATTCTTCAATTCTTGGAGTACTCTGATCCTATAGATAATATTACTCAATGTATTCTCTGAAACTCCTCCAATTTTCACTCCTTGAATCCTCCCCAAAAAGAGGTTATAGAAAGAATGGTAGACT
>ML777182.1:447489-489986 GCA_009831015.1 Picea engelmannii
GATAATTGCATTTGTAGCATACAATATTTTTGTCCATCAACGGGTAAAATGAATTATAACTTATGTTGACAAATCCACGATTATTTCCATATCTTCTGTTTACACCATTCATGTTTCTTGTGTATTTGTTCCTTTCATTGATTATGCAATTAATTGCCTTATGCCCAACATTTTTTCAAGTATAACAATGACCAAGAAAGAAATTTTGATACCTGGGAGTAAGTGACCTTCTTTGTGATGTAGTCCATCTGGGTTCATGATCTACTCTTCTGTAGTTTCCTTCATACTGATTGAATCTTCTTTGATTCTTGAAGGTAGGAAGTCTTCTTGGATATTCATCTCTTTTGTAATCATTCCTTCTTTTTGGTATCTTGGTCCACTTCTCATCAACTGTCTGTGTAGCTCTTTCTTCAACCTTCTTGTTGGTATTTGCATCTTCTTTGTATGAAGTTTCACCCATGCATCCATGATGTGTTAATTCTTTTGGCACTTGAGAGTTTCTTAAGCTCTTCCTCAATGAGACAACTTCTTGTTCAAGTTTCTCACAATCTTCTTCTTTCTTTATCATTTGGGCCTTCTTTACTTATGCTATTCTTCTTGCTTCTTTGAGTAGAGTTTTCAAGGAAATGGTTTCTTCTCTTAGTTTCTGAAAGTCTTCTAATTGTTTCTTTAAGCTTACAACTGTCTTTTCATGACTACCCAATTCACTTCTTAGTTTTCTACGCGTGTCTTTGAGCTTGCTATTTTCAATCTCAACATGCTTTAATTTTTTAAGATTCTCATCTTCTTGTTGAATCATTTCTACTTCATGATTTTCTTCTTATTCATTGTCATCTCTTTCAATCCTTGGATGAGGACAATCAAATTCAACATGTCCTACTCCTTCACAATTAAAGCAAAAGAACTTACCTCTATTTTCTTCTTTGAAATCTGAGATGTTGTAATCTTCTTCAACTTCTTCTTCTTCTTCTTCTGCTTCTTCCCTTGCATAAAGGTCTTGTAGCTTGTCCCAAAGCTCTTTTGCCAATGCACATGATCCCACCTTGGATTTCACTGAATCTGTCAATCCATCCAGGATGGTATCTATTGCCAGTTTGTTGTTCCTTTTTGCTTCCTTCTGAGCTGCAATCTTTGGTTTCTTCAAAGCATTGTATCCTGAAGCTAGATTTTCCAATGGGCTTAGACAAGAAGCTAGATTTTCCAATGGTCTTATACAAGACCATACTACCTTCCTGAAGTATCATTGTGATTGTAGACGAGTTAAATAACACCCAATTCATGTGCTTTTCTTACATAATGGCGATGGTTCTAGAATTCATTGTCTATAGGAAAACCATGTCCTTCATCATGGTTAGAGGATGAGCCAAGGTGAGTGTTTCCTTTTGTTAAGTTTTTACTGTTCTTATTATATTATTTCCAAATTACATGAGCGTTCAATGCATTTCCAAAACAATAATATAAAGAGGATCACTGAAAGAAATAAAATCATAAGGTACGCAACATTTAATCCTGGGAAACCCTCATGGGGGAGAAAACCCAACAAAAACTTCCTCAATAATAGATTTCCAATACAATGCCAAGACTAAGACCAAAACACCAAAGACAAACCAAGACTGAGCATGCACCTCTCTCCTCCTTCCTCCTGCAACTATAACTTCCTTCAATATATGCACACTAGATGAGTTAGTGAATGTGTGTAATTGAGACACCAACCTCACATATAAATACAAGTGTGAGATGGCGCTAGGGTTGTGTCTCTTCACTTGGTTGAGCCAACTTCTCCTAGAAGTGGCTGAAACCATTTTATAATTACTAGGGGATGACTTTACAAATACCACTATACAAATACAGTTTGACCAATCCAAAAAATGGGATTTAATCTTATACAAAACTCGACTTGATCAATCCACAAAAGTGGATTTTGATCTATAAAATAATAACTCAAATATAATCATAATATTTTTCAAAGTTACAATATTTAAACACTCCCCTTTAATGAGAAGGGTATTGTAATAACATGAATCAATACAACATCATCAATATAAGGAGAGGCCAACATCATCATCAACATTTGGAACACTTACTGGCACATCTATAAATCATTGAAAGTTTTTCTCATCATCAATATCATCATCATTTATAGCATGGAGATGGAGTAACATCATCATCATTAGTAGCATGAAGATGAAACATCAATATCAAAAGCACAAGGCTGGAGAAACAACATCATCATAAACATGAGACTGAAACATGATCATCAACATCACAAATATGGAATAACATCATCAACAACAACACGAGGTTGGAACATCATCATTAACATGTGGAAATAGAATGAGACAAGTGCATCAACAAACAAATTTGTGGTACTCTGATAGACCGTCCTTATCGAACCTTCTGGATCTACCCAGGAATCATAAGATTCACTAGGATATAAAATCCTAACAAGCTACCACGTGGTACTTTGTCAGAACTTCCTTACCGGACCTTTGAGATCTGCCCAGGAATCATAAGAGTCCCTAGGATATAAAATCCTAACTGAGATACCACTATTGAACACAACTGGCATATACATGCATGTGTACTTTGACAGACCATCCTTACTAGGCCTTTGGGATCTGCCCAGGGATGATCAATCCCATAGGATATAAAATACTAGCGAAGCTACCCACTGTTGGTGAGGATACCATAATATCATCAACATCACTCCCCCTTTCGAGGAAGGTCCTTTTGGACTACACCAAGCTTGTCTCAGAAGTACTCAAACTTCACACGAGACAGAGGCTTGGTCAACACATCTGCAACCTGCTCATATGTGCCAACATATTGGAGCTTTACAACTCCCCTATGCACCATATCATGAATTTAGTGGTACCAGATCTCTATGTGCTTCGATTTATCATGGAACACTAGGTTTTCCATCATCTTTATACAACTCTGGTTATCACATATAATCATGGTGTCTTCCATCTCCAGACCGAACAGACCTGTCAACAACTTTTGAAGCCACATGGCTTCACAACTGGTAGAACATGCTACAATGTACTCCACTTTTTCTATGCTGAGAGAAATACTGGATTTCTTCTTTCTTTGACATGAAGTCATGGATGAACCCAAACTAAAACAACATCCTGAAGTTCTCTTTCTGTCTGAAGAACTTCCAACCCAATCTAAATCAGTATAACCATACAGTCTAAAGTCATGGTCTCCAGTATGACAGAGACCATAATCCAATGTACCCTTATGGTATCTCATCACATGATTTGCAGCTACAAGGCGAACATGTCTGGGCTCCACCAGATAGCGACTCAAGGTGTTCACAACAAAGCATATATATGGTTTGGTATTCGTCAGATACATCAACAATCCAATAATATATCTGTATAGAGTAGCATCAACCAACTCTGATGAAGTATCAACCATGAGCTTCAAATTCGTTTCCATGGGTGTGTTCATGGATTTACATTACAACATGTCAAATCTCTTTAGTATTTCAACTGCATACTTCCCTTGGTTAAGGAAGATATTCTCTGGGCTCTACCAAACTTCAAGACCTAAGAAATAATGCATCGGGCCTAGGCATTTCATCTCAAACTTTGCAACGAGCTTATGATTGCAATATGTGATGATATTTTCTTCTCTTGTCAAGAATAAATCATCCACATATAGTAGCTATATAACTGACTCATCATTCATGACCTTGAAGTATAGGTTAGGATCAAATTTACTCTTGGTAAATCCCAATCTTGTTAGAAAACTATCAATTCTACCATACCAAGCTCTAGGAGCTTGCTTCAACCAGTACAAACATTTCTTCAACCTGCAGACACGAGTCTTTCTATATTCAACTTCAAACCCTTATGGTTGTTCTATATACACTTCTTATTCAATAACACCATTTAAGAAAGTTTTTTTCACATCCATCTAGTGCAACTTACACTTCATTTTGGCTGCAAGAGCTATGATGGTTCTGATAGAAGTGTATATGGATACAAGAGAAAATGTTTCTTCATAGTCAATACCTTCCATTTGAGAAAATCCACAAGCCAAAAATCTTTCCTTATGTTTTTCAATACTTCTGTCCTATGCATGTTTTATTTTGTATATCCACTTGGAAGATACTACATCTTTGTTATTTGGTCTAGGAACTACTTCCCATACATCATTCTTCATAATGGACTGGTATTCTTCTTTCATGGCATCCATCCATTCTTTCTTCTGAACGACTTCCTCAAGGAAATTAGGTTCCTTTTCTACAAGATCAAACATCAAGGCCATATAGCTGGAGAATGGATTAGGTTTCTTGCTTTGTCTCATGGTTCCTTCTGGGGCACCATACTTCTCCGCCTATTGAATAATTTATTTCTCCCAAGCTATATTTCTCTTGTGAGATATCGTCATACATAGAGGTTCTTGAGATTCTATCATAACAGGATCTTCTAGAATCTCATCATCAAGGGTAACTACAAATTCCTTTACGAGTTCTGCAACTCTGGGAGCTACAAGTTCTTCTTCATATACTTCTTCAAGATGACATTTCCTTGATATTTTGAGTGTTGCATCTTCATCAAAGTTTACATCTCTGTTGATCTCAATATGATGGTAACTTGGTATGTAAATTCTGAAGGCCTTAGAGACCTCACAGTATCCAAAAAATATTCCCTTCTTTCCTGAAGGATACAACTTAGTTCTCTTTTCTTTTGGAACGTGCACAAATACTAGACAACCAAATATTTTGAGATGGAATACTTCTGGCTTATTTCTGGTGAACATTTCTTCGAGAGTTTTTAATCCAAGTGCACTACGGGATAATCTATTTTGGACATGTTATCCCCACTTTTTAGGGATAACTAGGAGATCATGTCTCGAGGCCCACAGGTCCTAGACATGGAGTACCGAGAGCAGGATTGACTTGAGCATGGACTTGGAGGGCCCACCTTTTCTTCTTCCATCATCCTTATCTTTTCAGCAGCAGTAGAAGCCATCACCATCGGCTTGGTCCTGTATCAGAAAGGGTTCTTGCTCCATCAGGTAATTGGTCCAGGTATCATGATATGTGTCACTTTTTGATCATTAAAACCTTTAATTATATGCATATGATTCCTTTTGTTTCTAACAACTTCTTGGATCTTACATTTTCCCACTTGACCATGTCTAGGGAATTGACAGGGTGTCCTAGCAAGCCTTTGTCCATAGGTTTTGGTTTGACACTAGGGGGACTTTTGAAAAGCCGTCATCCGCTCCCATCATAGAACCACTATTTCATCTTATTTCCCATTCATTTGTCCCACTCCCCTTGTCCGGGCATTGGGTTGACCTATTCTCAAGATTGCACCTTATCTCGTGGGAAGAAGGGGCTAAAGGCCCAGAAGGTAAAAGATACAATACTAATAATAAAACCTCGATATGCTTTGCCCAGGGATCCTCGAGAAAGCAATAAAAGGCTTCTTAGCAAGAAACAAGAGGGACCCAGAAAAATAATAAAACAAGACCTAGTCAGAGGATAGGGTGTCTCATCATGAGCCAGCCTATTAGATCCATGGGTACCTAGCAGTATGACATTGCCACCAGATGGTTACCACTCTAGGGAAGTGACTCTTGGTTGCATGGCTAAGGGGAAGGGGGTCTCATCATGAGACAACCTTTCATTTTTATAAAAATACTTGTGGGTAACGCTACCATCACTAGTCACCACACCAGGGCAATGTCCCCTGATTAGCTCTTGAACAAAAAGAAAAAGAAAAGCAATAAAAGAATAAAAGAATAAAGGCAAGAATGGGCTTGGAAAGAATGCATCCATGACAGGTATAGCTTGCCTTCTACAAAGGAACCCACAGGTAACACTTTGCATCCTTGGCCCTCATTGCACCCATATGCTTGGAATTCCCCTGACAAAATCACCCACTCACATGGTTTTGATGAGGTTTATTCTAGGAACTCTCCTTTTCCGATGGACATTACCCCAATAGAACATTTTGTCTTTTCCTCCAGATTTGTATAGCAGGCTTGTGTAATGTCTTTGAGCTATCGACATATGTATTGGGGGATTTATACATATGTTTAATAATATTAATGATGAAATGTGATTGAAATTTCTATGATCCCTATGACTGATGAGCTCATGGAGGGCGTATCTTTTGATGTGCAGGACCATGCCTGACGGACAAGTACCATTTGGACTGGTACACATGGGGAGATGATCAGTTCGGACCTCCATGGGGCTAAAGAGCCCACTAGATGGATGTTGAGACCCCATCAGGGGATAGAGACATGACAGAGGATGATCAGAGACTTTTCACCAGAGAAGAAGATAACGTTCCACCAGAGGCACCCCGACATAGCTTGACCTAGAGGGGATGACCCTTTCTTAGTGGAACATTGGCCTTTGGAGGCCTAGGACATCACCACCTTGACCATGACATCACCCAACATCATGGACGTTTGGGGCAGGAAGAATAGGCAACAGTGGCACCTGTGGCAGGTTGGAGAAGCCTAGTGGGGCTAACGTTTTGCTCCAGGACGCCCCATCTACCCTAAAAAGGAATAACGTCTCCCTTGGAGGGGATTTTACTCTCCTTTCTGCTTGATTTAGGGTTTTAACTTGAAAATTTAATGTAAAACAGTATGATTTGATATTATGGCCTTGTCGGCCTTTTTACCTGACCTAAAATGTAAAATTAGGTCAAGGTTTTGTATAAATGAGGGATTTTGACTCTCATTTTATCATCATCACTCATTCACTCCATAAGGAGGTATTAAATTTGTGCCCTATATTGGGTATTTTTCTGATTTAGTGAGGCGCACTTGTGGACGGAAAAAATTCTTTGGCATTTATGGTGTTTCTCTTGAAGGAAGGTGTTACAACTAGGGTTTGCATGATTATTTCTTGATGAATTGTAAGTATTTTTCTGCAAAACTTCTTGATTGAATGGTTGTAGTCTTATTTTCTTACATGTATTTATAATTTTATGAATCAAAACCGTAGGTGACAAACACACAAGTAGGTCCTTGTCTCAAGTCCCCTAAAAGAGAAAATTTTCATCCATTGAAGAAGGAAAGAGCCTAGCCTTTGCTACACTCTTCTCCTTTTCTTCCCTTATTGCTAGTCGTGCTTTCTAGAGGTCAAGAAGGAGGAGATGTCCCAGGCCTAGGTTATATACACCTAGGGCCATTTTTCTTCTAGGGTTGATGATAGAGCCTTGTTGTAGCAACACTCTCCCTCATTACACTCTCTTGTCTTGATTTTATTCTTTATGATAGTCATTTTTGCCAAGTCAACCTAAGGAAGGAGGAGAGACCACGAGGCCTTGCTTTAGCAACATCAGAGTGAGCCTCTCTCCCCTAGGGTTTTGATTATGAGGCCTTGCCATAGCTACACTTCAGAACTCTTCCCTCTAGTCCTTAGTCGTCCTCCTTCAACCCTTGTGTCCTCTGCTAAATTGACTCCATTCTACCCTGAGACACTGATCCTAAGATCTCCAGTGTTGAAGTAATACCTTGATCACAACACTCTCAAAACCCTTGAATTTCAAAAAACCTAATTTCACTAACCCTAACATACTAACCCTAGTTGCTGATGTCATCCTTGGTTATTACATCTTTAATGCAACAACGTTTCATTTTATGATCAATTGAATGGTAGTTAAAGGAATTAATTAAGTTAAGTATTTATTTATTGCATTGAATGCCATATCATTCTACTAATTATTGGTGAAGTGACATTACTTTTATTGCTATTTTGTAAACATTGACTTCGTCAACATTTACTTTCAAATTGCTTATATTGAATATCAGATAGTCTTTGATATATATGAAGTACTAACCGAAGCCTACATATATCAATTTATTGTTGCTTTGTTCTCGGGCATGGATTCTACTTGGTTATATTTGTTGGCTATAAGATGGACTATCTGTTTCTGGTGGTGATCTGTGAAGGGGGAAACTTGTCATTGTCTGATTATCCTTTAGCCTCTTCAAAACCCCAGGTCACCGGGGATGTCTCCTCTGGGCCTTACCTCCCTAAAGATAAAGGACCTCTGCATCGTGGTGATATTGGGTGGGGTAGGTTCCTGTTACGCCATTTTGGCCTCCTACTTTATAGCCTTTCTTCCCAGCTACAAACTGTGCGATAACTTTTTGGTGCCGTTGCCGGGGAACATTAAGTCAATTCTCCTCAAAATGAAAAAACTTTTTGGTAAGCCTTGCCTCAGAGTCTCTATCTTACAAGCTTACCTGGCAACTCCACTAGAGTGTTTTACCTTCTTTGATGATTTCAAGCAAATCATCTGGAGACTCCACAAATAACTAATGACGACCCGTAGTGGGCGTCAGTATATACTTTAATCTACTACTATGACTTCCACAAATCCTGTCACCCCTGTAAGTTCTCCCAAACAGTCTCATAAAGAACTCTTTGTCCCTTTAAGCTTACTTAACAGCCAAGGGGGGTTACATGATCTACCCAAGAAGTTTGAGTCCTGGATACCTAAGTTTTCGGGGGAAGATGGATCCTATGGTAACTCTCATTGGACCAGATTATGTGATGCATTCCAGTTTCACCAATCTGGACAAGAACACCCTGATGTATTTTTAAGGCTCTTTGTGATCTCACTCACCGAAAATGCCAAAAGATGGATTAACAAACTCCCGAAAGGAAGCATCAAAACCCTCGAAGATCTTGAACAAGCCTTTAAGAAAGATTGGTGTGAAAAGGAAAGCATGGATTCCCTTTACTCTCAATATACTGATATTTGCAAATCCTCTAGCGAGGGCATTAGGGATTTCAATGATAGGTTCAACCTTCTCCTAAAAATGATCAGACCTAATTTCTCAAAAGAAGATGTCCTCCAACACTAATTGAACTCATTGGAAGGAGTTTTTCTGTTTACTCTCAAAGATCGATCACTCTCGAATCTAGAAGAAGCACAAGATTTTTCTTACCAGATTGAGAGGAACCTTGAATTCAAAGATTACACCCATTAGATCAATCTCTCGCACAATAATAACCCTTGGGAATATAGTGATGAGGATATCACTGAAGCTGAACATAATCTCCCAAAAATTCTTGAGGTAAAACTCATGCCTCCCAAAAGGAAATGGAACACAACTTTCTCAAACATCAACAATGTCTTAAAAAAACATGAACCATCCGAGGATTTGGGTATGACCACTCATAAAAAACCTAACTTTGAAGATTCCTTGTTTTTCTTGAACATACCAATGTTAGAAAATCAAGAGGTGAGTGAAACCAATAGGTCTGAAGAGCCCCGAGTACATAGTGGAACCAATCTAAGCACTAGTATGTCCTGTATCTTGCAAAGGGTTAAAAGGAATCGTGAAATGTTGAAAATATCTTTTGTAACAAAGAAAGACCCGGATGACCAATTATCTTTTGAGGGGATTCCCACACTATCACAAACCAGTCATTCTGAGCAAGATGAGAAAACACCCTCTTCCTTATTAACAAATGATCTTGGACCTAGTGACTATAATTCAGTGGATCCATACTTGTTTCAAGATTTCCCCACTTTTCCCTTTACAGAAGAAGACACAGATTGGGGTGATTATCCTAACGATACCTCTGATATCTCTGAAGATTCAGATAAAGATGGCTATCCAATGCAGAGAATAAGTAATATCATTGAGTGGAACGAAAATGTTTTCAAGGACATAGAGGTTCCGAACACCTTAAAAACTACCAACATTGTGGATGAAAACCCTTGGTGTTTTGAATGTAGTGAAGAACATTGGGAACATGAATGTCCTTATAGTAATGGTGGATTTCAACAAGTGAACAATATAGGCCATGTCATAGAAGGCCCTCAAATAAATATCACCATTGAAGAGCATCAAGAGGCCATGAAAGAGGCAGCCAGGTCAGCCAGAATGGCGGTAATAAACAAACTAGATTAGGAATCAAAAGAAAAGTTGAAGAAACAAGAATCCCTGGTGTACAGAAAAAAGAAGATAAACCAACCTCCCGCTAACCAAACAAAAAACCCACCTTTGGATGTACTCTTTCCTAAAACATCCAAGACTGAAAGGGTTAACCTGAACTTTGACTTTGAAGGAGCATTATCCAAGATGCTTGTAACCATCCCTTTGAAATAAGTCATCAAGGTGCCATTTTTCAAAGAGAGATTTGATAATTTTTTCCAAGGATCAGATGGTCCATTGAAAGATGGAACTATTGGTCATCTCCAGAATGTCTCTGTGACTACAACTCATGTGCAAGAACCTAGTGATTCTATCAAAGATAAAAAAGCACGTGACAATACCAAATAGACTCCTCATAAATATTCTCCGAAATTAGATCCTCCTTTTTCAACAGAGAAAGACTCTAATCAGATTAAATGGATCAAGAAAGAGGAATACCAACAAATCCTAGACTAGTTCAAAAGCCAAGAAGCCGAGACTGCAAAAATACTAAAGATGGTAGAAGATGATGTACGGATCCATCCTTCGCAACATGAAATATTTATAGCAGAATCCCACTCACCTCCCTCTACACAATACACCAGGGTTGTTCAAGGAACGAAAAATTTCAAGATCAAAGAGTACAAGGAGGGGACGTAGTATGGATGTGGGATGACAATAAAGGGAAGCCTACTAATATCAAAGGAAACACTCATTTTTGTCTTGGCCCTTTTAAGGTTGGAAGAAAGTCAGTTAATGACTCTTATTACGTGTCTACACTAGAGGGACGAAGGTGCACAGTGCTCATTAGCGGGTGCCTCCTCAAACCCCTTCAGGATGGGCTGACCTAACTTCACAGGTAAGTACAGGTAAGTAGGAATTCTTGCATTCGTGTATTATACCATTTGCATTGCATGTTAGTTTGCTTTCACATTTACATCTATTGATTGTTTTATTTTAGTCTATATATATATCTATGATGGGGTGGCATTACCACCCCAATTTTTCTACTGATACTTCTTTCGAGATAGAGCAGGTCTACAGGTTATGCTAGATATGCTGAGGTTCTCATGCGCTCTATGGTGAGCACATGTCCCAAGTTGGAGCCAGATGTTATCCCCACATTTTAGGGATAACTAGGAGATCATGTCTCGAGGCCCACAGGTCCTAGAAATGGAGTACCGAGAGAAGGATTGACCTAAGCATGGACCTAGAGGGCTCACCATTTCTTTTTCCATCATCCTTATCTTGTCAACAGTAGTAGAATCCATCACCATCGGCTTGGTCCTGTATTAGAAAGGGTTCTTTCTCCATCAGGTAATTGGTCCCGGTATCATGGTATGTGTCACTTTTTGATCATTAAAACCTTTAAATATATGCATCTGATTCCTTTTGTTTCTAACAACTACTTGGATCTTACATTTTCCCACTTGACCATGTCTAGGGAATTGACAGGGTGTCCTAGAAAGCCTTTGTCCATAGGTTTTGGTTTGACACCAGGGGGACTTCTGAAAAGCCATCATCCGTTCCCATCATAGCACCACTATTTCATCTTATTTCCCATTCATTTGTCCCACTCCCCTTGTCCGGGAATTGGGTTGACCTATTCTCACGATTGCACCTTATCTCATGGGAAGAAGGGGCTAAAGGCCCAGAAGGTAAAAGTAAGATGGTAAAAGATAAAATCCTAAGAATAAAACCTCGAGATGCTTCGCGGAGGGATCCCCGAGAAAGCAATAAAAGGATTCTTAGGAAGAAACAAGAGGGACCTGGAAAAATAATAAAACAAGACCTAGTCAGAGGATAGGGGGTCTCATCACGAGCCAGCCTATTAGTTCCATGGGTACCTAACAGTATGACATTGCCACCGGCTGGTTACCACGCTAGGGAAGTGACTCTTGATTGCATGGCTAAGGGAAAGGGGGTCTCATCATGAGCCAACCTTTCATTTCTGTGAAAATACTTGTGGGTAACGCTGCCATCACTAGTCACCACACCAGGGCAGTGTCCCCTGATTAGCTCTTGAACAAAAAGAAAAAGAAAATCAATAAAAGAATAAAAGAATAAAGGCAAGAATGGTCTTGGAAAGAATGCATCCATGATAGGTACAACTCGCCTTCTACAAAGGCACCCACAGGTAACACTTTGCATCCTTGGCCCTCACTACACCCATATGCTTTGAATTCCCCTAACCACATCACCCACTCATATGGTTTTGATGAGGTTTCTTCTAGGAACTCTCCTTTTCCGATGGACACTAGCCCAATAGAACGTTTTGTCTTTTCCTCTAGATTTGTATAGCAGGCTTGTGTAATGTCTTTGAGCTATTGATAGATGTATTAGGGGTTTTATACATATGTTTAATAATATTAATGATGAAAATTGATTGAAATTCCTATGATTCCTATGACTGATGAGCCCATGGAGGGCATAAATTTTGATGTGTAGGACCATTCCCGACGGATAGGTACCATTTGGACTGGTACAGATGGGGAGATGATTAGTTCGGACCTCCATGGGGCTGAAGAGCCCACCAGATGGATGCTGAGACCCCATTAGGGGGAAGAGATGGGGCAGAGGATGATCAAAGACTTTTCACTAGAGAAGAAGAGAACGTTCCACTAGAGGCACCCTGACACAACTTGACCTATGGGGGATGACCCTTTCTTAGTGGAACGTTGGCCTTTGGAGGCCTAGGATGTCACCACCTTGATGATGATGTCACCTAACATCATGGACGTTTGGGGTAGGCAGACTAGGTAGCAGTGGCACGTGTGGCAGGTTGGAGATGCCTAGGGGGGCTAACATTTTTCTCTAGGACGCCCCATCTACCCTAAAAAGGGATAAAGTCTCCCTTGGAGGGGATTTTACTCTCCTTTCAACTTGATTTAGGGTTTTAACTTGACAATTTAATGTAAAACAATATGATTTGATATTATGGCCTTGCCGGCCTTTTTACCTGACCTAAAATGTAAAATTAGGTAAAGGTTTTGTATAAATGAGGGATTTTGACTCTCATTTTATCATCATCACTCATTCACTCCATAAGGAGGTCTGGAATTTGTGCCCTATCTTGGGTATTTTTTTGATTTAGTGAGGCACGCTTGTGGAAGGAAGACATTTTTTGGCATTTATGGTGTTTCTCTTGAAGGAAAGTGTTACAACTAGGGTTTGCATGATTATTTCTTGATGAATTGTAAGTATTTTTCTGCAAAAATTCTTGATTGAGTGGTTGTAGTCTTATTTTCTTACATGTATTTATAATTTGCTGAATCAAAACCCTATGTGACAAGCACACAAGTAGGTCCTTGTCTCAAGTCCCCTAAAAGAGAAAATTTTGAGCCATTGAAGAAGGAAAGAGCCTAGCCTTTGCTACACTCTTCTCCTTTTCTTCCCTTATTGCTAGCTGTGATTTCCAGAGGTCAAGAAGGAGGAGACGTCCCAAGCCTAGGTTATCTACACCTAGGGCCATTTTTCTTCTAGGGTTGATGATAGAGCCTTGCTGTAGCAATACTCTCCCTCATTACACTCTCTTGTATTGATTTTATTCTTTATGCTAGCCATTTTTTCCAAGTCAACCTAAGGAAGGAGGAGAGAGCACGAGGCCTTGCTTTAACAACACCAGAGTGAGCCTCTCTCCCCTAGGGTTTTGATTATGAGGCCCTGCTATAGAAACACTTCAGAACTCTTCCCTCTAGTCGTTAGCCGTCCTCCTTCAACCCTTGCATCCTCTGCTAAATTGACTCCATTCTACCCTGAGGCACTGATCCTAAGACCTCTAGCATTGAAGTAAGACCTTGATCACAACACTCTCAAAATCCTTGAATTTCAAAAAACCTGATTTCACTAAACCTAATTGCTGACGTCATCCTTGGTTATTATATCTTTAATGCAACAACGTTTCATTTTATGAGCAATTGAATGGTAGTTAAAGGCATTAATTAAGTTAAGTATTGATTTGTTGCATTGAATGCCATATCATTCTAGTATTTATTGGTGAAGTGACATTACTTTTACTGCTATTTTGTAAACATTGACTTCATCAACATTTACTTTCAAATTGCTTATATTGAATATCAGATAGTCTTTGATATATATGAAGTACTAACCGAAGCCTGCATATATCAGTTTATTGTTGCGTTGTTCTCGGGCAGGGATTCTACTTGGTTATCTTTGTTGGCTATAAGCCAGACTATCTGTTTCTGGTGGTGATCTGTGAAGGGGGAAACTTGTCATTGTCTAATTATCCTTTAGCCTCTTCAAAACCCAGGTCACCGAGGACGTCTCCCCTGGGCATTACCTCCCTAAAGAGAAAGAACCTCCCCATCGTGGTGACATTGGGTGGGGTAGGTTCTTGTTACGCCAGTTTGGCCTCCTACTTTATAGCCTTTCTTCCCAACTACAAAATGTGCGATAACATGACATATATTGTTGTTCTTTCTGCTTCATCCCATAAGTGAAATTGAATATCTTGATCATGAATCGTAGTCTTTATTGCTTCCATAATCATTCTATTCTTTCTGCTACACCATTTTCTTGAGGATTATAGGGAGTGGTGAGCTCCCTCTTAATCCTGACATCTCTGCAAAATCTTCCACATTCATTTGAAGTGTACTTTCATCCATTGTCTAACCTTAGTATCTTGATTTTCCTTTTAGAGAGGTTTTCTACCAAGGATTTGAATTCCTTGAAATTTCCGAGTACTTCATCTTTTTACTTCAAGAAATAAACCCAAGTCTTACGAGAGTAATCATGAATAAAAGATACATAGTATACATACCCGCTTAGAGAGGTTGATGGCATTGTAACGCATACATCTGAATGGACAAGTTGAAAAATTCCTTCTTCTTTATTGCCTCTCTTTGAAAAAGGATTATTTATGTTCTTTCCTTGTGCACATCCCTTGCATACACCTTCATGATCAACCTTTAGTTTTGGTAAACCTATAACTACCTTGCTTACATATGGTAAGTGATCCAGATTTATGAGTGGAATGAACTAGTTAACAGATTGAATACAATAACACAGAGATATGAAGAACAACAACAAATATCAAGTGAAAAATAACTTCTCTTGAATAAATGAAATAGGATGAAACTTTAAAACTGCAGAACTGAAAACAACTTGCTCGAATGGTGGTAGCTATCTCTAAGAAGAGGTGTGGTTGCTACGCGCATCCGTCTAAGCATAATGATTAAAATGAGGCTCCAGAGGCCTTTTTAACATTACTCATGAATTCCAAAACCCTAGACATCCAAAAACCTAACCCTAGGAGGTGAAACACTAATACTTATGTGGGCTCCGCTGGGTAAGTTGGTACCTCAAATTCTCGGGGTCATAAATTTTGCATATGACCTTCGTTTTAGGCGCGTGATAGCCCGTTGGAAAGGTATTTTTGAGAAATACACATTACATTGTAAAAATATGACTCCATATATAGTTTTACTATGGAAAGACAAAAAACATTGTTTAGGGCCCCAAAATGACCCTGAAAGTATAGAAAGATGTGCCGACATGAAAACATCCAAAATAAGCTAGTTGGATTAGGTGGGTGGCCATTAGTCTCCACTTGGAAGATGTGTATGGATTCAGACAACTCCGGAAGTGTAGAACCCACAATTACAAAGAAGTAAAAAATAACATGTTGAACTAAAAATTGTCAAGAGGAGCCATTTTGAATAGGTGGGTGGCCACCAATATCCACCTGGATTAGTTATCCCCCCTTAGGAAGCAATGGTATCCATTGCGTTGAGTTCCCCCATCAGGTGAGGAAAATTCTACTGAATTTGGCCCCGGGTGAGCCACTTTCCTTGCTGTAGGAGTTTCCTTGCCTTTACAATCTGATAAAGTTGGATCCTCTATTGGAAAGTTCCCTTGACCTGTTTGTCCACTATCTGATCAGTGGATGCATGTTCCATGTAGTCAGGGTCGAGCTCTATTGGTTTCAATTGTTATTTTATCTCTGAGGTGTCCAATAATGGAGGAAAATATGGTCGAAGGAGGTACACAATGAACACTAGGTGCAAGCTAAGGAAGGGTGGAGTGTTGAGCTCAAAAGAATTTCTACCCACAACCTTGGTGATAGTGCAAGGCCCATAGCATAGTGGAAAGAGCTTCTGATAGGGCCCTATAAGGCGCTCTTTATGAAAATGTAACCATACCTTGTATCCCACTTGAAATTGGTGCGGTACCTTGTGTTGATCATGGCGTTGCTTGTACTTAGCATTGGATTTCTACAAAATATCATGGACCTATTGGCGGATGTGTTGAATCCGCTCAATGAATCTAGTGGATTTGTTGGACTCACACTGAACATGGGAAGATTATTCATGTGTGGTTGCAAGAGGTAGTGCAACATCAATGGGACCCAAGGGTTGGAATCCTAGCCCCACCTGAAATGGGCTATGTCCAGTGGATCTATGGAGAGCCTTGTTGTAGTTGTGTTGAACATAGGGAAGAATCTCATACCATGGTAAGCCTTGTTTTAGTTGTTTTGAACATGGGGAATAATCTCATACCGTGTACACAAATACTTATATTTGTACATGTGCAGGATGTGCACAATCATCTGATTGATGATCTCTGTTTAGCCGTTGGTTTGGGGGTGGAAAGTAATGGATTTAGTGGGATTGGTTTCCAATCAGTGACCAGAGACTCGACCAAAATGTGTTAAGGAACCTGTTTTCCCGATCAAAGATGATGGTCTATGGTATCCCAAAATGGACCCACACACATTCAAACAAGATCTTGGAAGTATCTACTTATGTGATGCTCTTCTTGCAGGCTGTGAGGATGGCCATCTTCGAAAAACAATCAACTACCACAAATTCACAATCATTTCCTTGCTTGGTGGATGGAAGGCCAGACATGTAATCCATAGAGATGGATTCCCAAGTCCTCTCGGGAGTAGGAAGAGGGGTATATAATTCTTTCTTCTTGATGGCTGGCTTGGAAATGGCACATGCAGTGCAAGATCTTATATACTTTCTGACATCCTGTCAAAGTTTTGGCCAATAAAAATGTTTTTGTACAACAACCACAATTTTCTCCATGCCAAAATGTCCTACCATCCTACTGTAGTGAGCCTCCCAAATCATATTTTCCTGCTCACTTTTAGAAACACAGAGATGGACCAGATGGCATAACCGTTCATCCTAAATGTGAAAATTGGTGACATTCGTGCTTGTACCCAAGAGCTGATAGGGGGTGGCGAAGTCTGGATCTTGCTGATAAATTTGGTGCCACTCAGATGCCTCATGTCCACAGGAATGGAGCATGGTGGTGAGTGCAGCCACGTGAGGTTGACTAAGGCAATCATTGACATGATTTGTGCTCCTTGTCTTATACTTGATGTTGAGATGGAACTGCTGCAAGTAGGTGGACCACTTTTGATGGTGGTCGTTCTGCAACTTCCCTTGTGTTTGTATGAGCTAAAGAGGCTTGTGATCATTGTGCATGATTGTATTCATTCCTAGAATGTAACATTTCCATTGATGATAGGATTGTACAATGGAATACATTTCCTTGTCATAGGTGGGGTATTTCTAGACAATATATGAGAGTGTCTCACTATGGTATTATATCGGATGACCATGCAGAGTGAGAACTGTGCCTACAACATAGTCAGATGCATCAATCTCAATCTCAAATGGTTGTTGTAGATTGGGAAAGGAGAGTACTAGATCTGAGCACAAGCGATGTTTCAGATCGTCAAATTCTCATTGTTGTTCCTTCCCCCATGCAAACTTTTCCCTGCCACTACCCTTGGTCACTTGGCTAAGGGCCCATCCAATATGGGAGAATCCCAACACAAACCGTTGGTAGAAGTTGTCCAGTCCCAAGAAGCTCTGAAGCTCAGTTAGTGTGGTCGGGGATGGCCAGTCACAGATGACTTGGATCTTAGATGGATCAACATGTACCTCATGCTCATCAAAAATGTAGCCCAAGTATTGGACCTTGTTCATGCCAAAGGAACATTTTTCCAAGATGACATATAGGTTATGCTTCCGCAAAGTGCTCAAAACATGTTGAATATGCTGCATGTGCTCCTCCCAAGTTCTATTGAAGATGAGGATGTCATCCAAATATACCACCAAAAAAGAGTTGGTGAAGGGTCTCAATACATCATCCATCAACCTCATGAAAGTGGCTGATGCATTTGTTAAGCCAAAGGGCATGACCAACCATTCGAAGAGACCTTGTTTAGATTTGAAAGTTGTCTTCCATGCATCAATTGGTTTGATGGGAACCTGACGGTAGCCAGACTTTAGATCAATCTTGCTAAAGAACTTTTCCCCCTTGAGTTGGTCAAGAAGGTCATCAATTCTGGGAATTGGGTATTGATTCCTTACTGTGATTTTTTTAATGCTCTGTAATCAATGTAGATTCGTCAGGTCTCATATTTCTTATGCACCAGTATAATCAAGCTTCCAAAAGGGGAGGAGTTGGGTCTGATGTTCCCCTTTTTAAGTAGTTATTGGATCTGACACTTGATTTCGTCATTTTCCATCAGCGAGCAATGATAGAATAGTCCATTAGGCAGAGGTGCCTTGGGGGTTAGATCAATTGGATGCTTGGCTTGGCAGTGCGTTGGTACCCCGATGGGTGAGGAGAAGATGTCTATGTACTCTTCCATGATCCTGTCCACTTGCTTCTGCTACAAAAAGAGGTTCTGTGTAGAGGCCATGGATATGGTGGTGGCCATATGCTTACTATGAGCCCAAATCACAAAGAAGACGAACTTCCCGGTCTTTGAAATGAACTTACTGCATTGCTTGGCAGAGATTAAAGAAATAGTGGTAGGGGGAACTACCTTTGGTATCCTATACAATTGTATACCCAAAGTAATAATAACATTGTGAGGTCTAGAACCATACACAACATGTCGCTTCCAAAAATATAGTTGTCCTAAAAGAACATCACAAACTTCAAGGGAAACAATATCACACAATACCTTGTCTTTGAAAGGCTTAATGTCGTAGGGCAGATGAAACTATTGGCTGACACAAAGATCTCTTCCTTGGTGAAGACATCTGATGGTGTAGGGATACGGGTGTGGTTTCGTCGGCAGGTCCAATTTCTTGATGACCTCCACTATGATTAGGTTATTCTAATTGCCTCTATCGACAATGAAATGAATCAGATCCCCCTTTACCCAAATTTGTGAGTGAAAGAGGCGGTCCCCTTCCTCTGGTTCTTTTGGTTCACTTGGATGGACTTTGGTGGTAGCGACAGTGGCACTGGGTTCAACATCGATAATGCGCTTCCCTCCTTTTGGATTTTATTCAGAGTTAGAATCAACCTCTGACTCAAAAAATTTCAGCTCAACCATGAGTGACTTCTTGGAGCGACATTCTTCGGTGTTGTGCCAAGGGATTTTATGGTATTCACACCATGTTCTCGTGTCCTTCTTTGAATTATCATTACCCTTGTTGTGTTGTGGTTTGGAATGGTTGTCCTGAGAGTGACCATATTTTCTTTGTCCCTTGTTGTGTGGGTTGTGGCCGACTTTTCCCTGCTTTGGCTGCGAGGAGTTTGCAGATCCAAACTCTCGCCTCTTCTTCTTAAATTTATGCTCGATCTTGACAACATATCTATAAGATGAACCAAATAATGTGATGTCCAAAAACTCCATTTTTGTTTGAATGTCTCTATGTAGAGAACCATGGTATTTGAGCACCATATGTCTCTCAGATTATTTGATACCCAATTTGGTGCATAGGGTATGGAAAATATTGGTGAAATCTAGTACTATTTTGTCCCTTTCCCAATGTAGGGTGGTCCATCTTGTGTACTGGTCCTCGTAGCTTCCAACAAGGTAGTAATTTTCTTTAATGGAATCCCTGAAGGAATCCCATGTGGGGGCGACCACAAATATTGTATATTCCTCTATGGAACTTTTCTCAGAGTAAGTATCCCATTAGTCCTTAACATCGGGGATGACCTTGAGGAGTGAAAAAGTAATATTTTCCCTATCGAAAAAATTGTGGACCGAAAAATACTCTTCGAGCATATTCAACCATTTATCTACAACATCTGCATCTATCAGTCCTTCAAATAATGAAATATCAAATTTACTTGTACCTTGAAGGGGGTTTCATGGTTGCTTGATGAAGATGCTTCTCCTGTGGGTAGCTGTCGAAGAATCTGTGCAAAGTTGTCCATAATTTCCTTCCTTTGTCACGCAAGGGATTCTTTGAAAAACATTTTAAAAGGATATCCTGCTCCACAATATTTATTTTCATCCCCCATGGGTTGTTGTTGGGTTCGACGTAACTGATCTTTCAAAGGATTGACTGGTTCGAGTCCCAACTTGTTGTACCTAGATCTTGTCGGGACATGCACGAAGACAAATAAATGAAGAGCAGATTGTTCTGATACCACTGATATGAATTTATGAGTGGAACGAACTGGTTAACAAAATGAATACAATAACACAAAGATACGGAGAACAACAACATATATCCAGTGAACAATAACTTCCATTGAATAAATGAAATAGGCTGAAACTGTAAAACTATAGAACTGAAAACAACTCACTCAAATGGTGGTAGCTATCTCTGAGAAGAGATGTGGCTTCTACAGACATATATTTGAGAAAAATGATTAAACGAGGCTCTAGAGTCCCTTTTAACATTACTCATGAATTCCAAAACCCTAGACATCCAAAAACCTAACCCTAGGAGGTGAAACGCCAAAAGTTATGTGGGCCCCGCTAGGTAAGTTGGTACCTCAACTTCCTGGGGTTGTAACTTTTGCATACGACCTCCGTTTTGGGCACGTGATAGCCCGTTGGAAAGATATTTTTGAGAAATACACATTATTATAACAAACTATGAATATTCCTATAGTTTGACTGCAGAAATCCAAAAAACATTATTTAGGGCCCTGGAAGTACAAAAAGATGTGCTGACATGAAAAATTCCAAAATGATCCAGTTGGATTAGGTGGGTGGCCACCAGTATCCACCTGGAATATGTATAGGACTTAAGACAACCCCAGAAGTGTAGAATACACAATTACAAAGAAGTACAAAAAAATGTGTTGAACTAAATTTTTTCAAGAGGAGTCAGCTGAAATAGGTGGGTGGCCACCAATATCCACCTGGATCAGTAAGTATTTGTAGTTGATGTTAGCTAGTATTCTATGCCAAATTTCACAAGGAATTCCAATAGAGTGAGTCAAAGCTACATCTGAGTGACCCTTTAACTTGTACAAACCACCTTCTTTTATTCCAATAACAACTACATCTTCTATAGTTTTTCCTTTATACCACATAAGAACTTCACCATCTATGAATGCAACCATGAAACCTTTCATATCCAGGGATGAAATAGAAAGTAAGTTCTTTTTCAATCCTGGTACATAGAGTACATCCTTAATTCTCATCGGAGTTCCTGAATCAAGTTTGTAGGTGGCTTCTCCCATTCCTTTGATTGGGTATTAATCATCTCCCAATGAAACTTTTTGGGGGGAGTCCTTCTATATAAGTATGTAGAGAGTGTTCTTCTGACCCGTCATGTGTTTAGATGCACCACTATCTATGAGCCAAGTATCCTCTCTAGGTGTCATAGATCCTAAGAGAGAGGAAAACAAAAGATATTCTGCAATCTCTTATTTAGCTAACTTGTTGGGTGGCTCATCATCTTCAGTTGCATGGGCATGATGTCTTTTGTTATTTCTCTTCTTGTATTATTCCTTCATGGCAGGAAAATTCTTAGTAATGTGTCCCATCTTATCACAATGATAACACTGGTAGGAGGAGAAATATTTTTTCCTTCTTTTACCTTTATGATATTTCTGGAATCTCTTCGGAGAGTGAGACTCGTTATGAAAGTGAGTCTCCTTTTGAAAATGATACTTTCCCTTTCCACCCTTAGCAAGAGTAGCTAGGGATTTATCTTCATATATTAATAGGACGAATTCTTGATTGGCCACTCTTGCTTCTTCTTGAACACATTCTTCCCATAATCTGTCAAATTGGAGTTTCTATTTTCTTGCACAAATAGTTTGGATGAAGGCATCCCAAGGTCTTGTGAGACCATTAAGAGTTTTCTCCATGAGTTCATCTTCATCCAAGTTGTCTCCAATTTCCTCTAACTATTCCTTGAATTGAGAAACCTTAGAGAAATAGTCTTGAACTATTTCTCCTTTTTGCATCTTTGTATTCTTGAGTTCGGTTCTCAAGTTCATCTTACAGTTGATGTTCCTTCCTTCATATATTCTGGTTAGGGAATAAAACACATGTTTTTGAGTATTCTTAGAATACATTTGAGGGATCAAGTGGTCTCTAATGAAATCTACAATTATTCTTTTATCCTTAATCATATCCTTCTTATAATTATCTTTGGTTGCATTTTCTTCGGGTTCTGGTACATTTTCTTTTATGAATTTTGCAAGGTCATTCTTTTCAAGAACGAGTCCAATTTTGTACTTCTAGGCACATAAACTTTCCACACCTTATAACTTGTCAACAAGCTTGGTGTTTGTAGACATCTTGACCTAGAGCTAAGAAAATGACCAGAAAATGAAAGTGCTCAAAAAATGAAACTGATCTTAACAAGAGATGCACTGGTCTGAGGCAAGTTTGATGGAGCTGAACATTTTTGAAAAATCTAAGTTTTACCTCATGAAACTGGACTTGCGCACTTCTGGATTGGTGCTTCTAGTATTGGTTCTGGTTTCCTGGTTTTATGGTTTTCTGGTACCAGTGAAAACTAGGGTTTGTCTTTCTAGAGAATCCAACCACTGAAAAAGTTCTCTCAAGCTATCAAAATATGCACTAGGGAAAGATGCACTTCCCAAGGTAGTTTTTGGTCAAAAAATCCTCTTCAGTAAAAATCCCTAATTTTCTTGTATGACAACAGTGACGTCTAGATACCTAGTGAAAGATGCTTTATTCAGTCAAGCTCTAATACCATGTTAAGTTTTTAATGTTGTTATTAGGTTATTTCCAAGTTACATTAACATTCAATGCATTTCCAAAACAACAATATAAAGAGGATCATTGAAAGAAACACAATCACAAGGTACACAACATTTTATCCTGGGAAACCATCATGGGGGAGAAAACCCAACAAAAAATTCCTCAATAATAGATTTCCAATACAATTCCAAGACTAAGACCAAAACACCAAAGAAAAACCAAGACTGAGCATGCACCTCTCTTCTCCTTCCTCCTGCAGCTACAAATTCCTTCAAGATATGCACACTAGATGAGTGAGTGAGTGTATGTAAATGAGACACCAATCACACATATAAATACAAGTGTGATATGGTGTTAGGGTTGTCTCTCTTCACTTGGTTGAGCCGACTTCTCCTAGAAGTGGCTAAAACCACTTTATAATTACTAGGGGTCGAATTTACAAATACCACTATAAAAATACAGTTTGACCAATCCACAAAAGGGGATTTGATCTTATACAAGACCCAACTTGATCAATCCACAAAAGGGGATTTTGATTTATAAAATAATAACTCAAATATAATTAGAATATTCTTCGAAGTTACAATATTTCAACAATGTTCTCTTTCCTTTCCCCCATCTCATCAAGCCTGCCATGCATCACTTCCATTTGATCTTGCTCTGAATGCGTCACATGATCATGATTGTGATTGTGTGGCATCTCAAACGATTATTATTTCACTAACATCATATTTATTATGACTATATTTTTAGGTTTGTATAACATATTATATTGGGCCGACATATGTTGATGTCAACATTATGGACATGGGATGGACGTTACAATCTCTTCAATTCTAGGTTATAGAATGCACCTCGCTTCTCTTAGTGAAAAAATGAAATCCATGTTAGTAAGAGAATGATGAAATTTTACCTTTTAACTAGACTTATGTTTCCATATTAATTATAACTTTCCAAAGTTTCATTAAAAAATTGAGATGCATTTGGATGACTAAACATTTTGTAAGAGCATGCACATGTGTACATATTGGCATTTGAAGGAGAGGTGTAGTTGGTGCAAATCTCATTAGATAAAAAGAAGGGTATTTTTGGACTCATTTGGAGCATTTTGAGGGCACATTTTATGCAAGAATTATTTACTTGTGGAACACACAAAAATTGATGGTATAGTCGACATACCTTCTCTTAGTAGTGCTTTTATTATGCACCTAAATTTAGGGTAAGATGGGTATTTCATGCCTCCTCTTGTTATTGTTTTTATTATGCGTCTACATTTAGGGTAATAAGGGATGTGTAGTACCCTTCTTAGTGTGACTAATCCTATGGGAATTGAACTAGGGGCCTACACAACACACTCAATTTATTTACAATTTTTTGGCAATAGTGATACCAACCAATTCAACCAACTCAAAGGTAAATCTACATGTAATTATAAGAAAGTAATACATTTTCCATGTGTATATGGTTTAAATGTAAATAAAATTACACCACTACACAATGAAAAGCATGAACAATGATTTAATCATTGCAAATATTTTAACACTATTTATTGGTGATACACTTCAAATTTTGATATACCACTAGACATATTTAGTGAATAAACTAGTGTTGCAAGGGAGAATTAGTAAATGTTGTTGAGGAATATAATTTTTAAATTAATTCAAAACACATAATGTTGCACACAATCATATTTCAATGATAGAAGTGAAAGAGACATTAAAGGAGACTTTCTTAGCAAAAATTACTTAAGAATTGGAATTACGTAGTATTTCACAAAAGTCATATTGGAGAAATACACTCTTTTACAAAAGAAACAATGTTTTGTCAAGACAATGTAGTATTATGGGAGTATTAGGGGAGAAGGGATGATAATTGGGAGGGAATCTGCATGAAACCATCTCAAATATTAAAAATCCACTCAAACATGCATTACCAAGTTCTTGTTCTTTACTTTCATTCATGGGTTTAAATTATAGGACAAAGCTACATTAGCACATCCATCAATACATGTCAAAATGAGGCTCACTCTACCTCTTGATTAGTGGTTGAAATAAAAACTGTCAAGAGGATTCAGTTGGAGTAGGTGGGTGGCTACAAATATCCACCTGGATCAGTAAGTATTTGTAGTGGATGTGAGCTAGTATTCTATGCCAAAGTTCACAAGGACTTTCAGTAGAGTGAGTCAAAGCTACATCTGAGTGACCCTTTAATTTGTACAAACCACCTTGTTTTATTCCAAGGTGGGTGGCCACCAATATCAGTAATGATCTTTCCATTCATATATTATATATTTCGAGTTGAGAAAAACTTATTTAAAAAAAGAAGCCAAATAATGACCTTCATAATTCGTGCATAATTTTATTTTTTACAGTGTTTGAAAATATATTAGCTATGCCAACCCTTTTGTCAAAACAACACATTCTTACAAATCCTCTGCAAAATAAGGGATTAATTATACAAACCATGTAATGTTGTATATATAAATCAACCATTGTGATATGCCTTAGCTTACAAGGAGAAAGGAGGGTTTGTTATGATTTATAGAAAAATCTAAACTCCCTTCATCAACACCTTCATACTTCTGAAATTGTATTTCCAACAAAAAAAATAATTTTCCTTTCAAACCTCTATTTCGAACCGAATTTTGTCCAGGGCCTACGTCCAATTCCAATGCCATAAATACAAATAATATTTAATATGTTTCCTAATTTACTCCCCTGTGATTGAGGCTTCGAACCCCACCTAATTATCTAAAAAAATAACCTTACACATTGGACGGGATGGGAATGGGAATTCAAATATTAATAAATCTTAATTTTCATACTTACATCGGATGAATTACTGAAGAGATCCTTGAGTAAAATCTCCTTATTGTTGTAAGAAGTGTTATCGATGAGTCTGAGCAACTGATTAATTTCATCCTGGAAAGAAAAAGTCTTGACTTCTCCTCTCTCTATGTTGACATCCGCCATTGGAATGAGAAACCACCATTAGAATGAGAATAACAATGAAGAAAAATATAATAGAACAGATTATGGAACTAAACAAGTAATCAATAATTTAAGCTCCATCAAAACCCATAGCAGTGACAAAAATCCCCAATAAGATATAGGGTTATGTAGTCATTGTGTGTCTAATCCTAAACGCCTATGCAACATCTCCTTTGTCTACAAATTAAGTTGTACTTTGTGGGCACATGTGCTTCCTTTTGCATCATCTTTATCCCATTATCTATCTATCGTTTTGTGACCATACTTTGAGTTTTGATTAGTTCATTGAAATGTGCATAATAAATCTTGCATCATTCAATGTCATTAGATGGGGGCCTTATTCTTTGTGTTGCAAGGATTTTATAGTATGTATATCTAGTATTTCCTTGTATGTTGTAGTGGTTTTCCCTTATAGAAATATAGTTCTTTGTGTTACAATGTTTTGATGTGTTGCAAGTCCATTTTTTGTTGTTTAAATATTTTCAATATAATTGTTTTAAAATATGTCTTTATGTTGCACGAATTTTGTTTTTGGATTTGGGGTTGTTCTAGGGTATCATGGAAAGACAATATTCATTTTTGTAGGTCCTATATGAAATGGTGTGCATGCTTTGAAAATGCGATGCTTATTTCACTGTAAATTTACTTTTCAATACCATATATGTTTATATACACAAGGTATGCACATTTTTCCGAAATGTGTTTATCAACACAACAAATTTTCTTGTATATTTTCTTTTCTCTTTGGTGTTGAAGGTCTACACATATGTGTTGTTTTCTATTGATAGGATTTTGATTTCAGTAACTCTATTGGTAGGATTTTGATTTCAGTAATTCTATGGTCTGGTATGATTTTAGTAACCTTCATGCACTAACTCATATTAAATTTATGGTAGGTATGATAGGGATTAATTTTAGTAACATATGGTTTGTTTGTCAGAAAATGATCAACATGGTGTATAATTAAGGATGGAGACCAAAGGATTCAAAGGGTATATTTTAGTTTAATATTTAATGTGGAAAAGAAATTGAACCTTCCATTTTCGAGCTTCCAAGTTCTTTCAATTTGTGCTTGAATGAAATTCACAAACTATGTCTTGAAGTCAATAATACCATTAGGTTCCAATGACATGAGATACTAGTGGGCTTCACAATATTATGAAAGGTATTCCTTTTTCCAACAATGATTGGCAATTCAAAAATTATTTGAAACTTAGAGGATTTATGCCTAAAACAATTTGAACCTAAGGCTAGGTGATCATTGTTCAAGATTCTAAAGTCACCAACAAGGTCATTCATAAGGATTTTATTTGTTATGTGAATGTAGGTTAGTCTTTTAATTCTTGGAAGCCCAAGGTGAAGGTGGGGCCCACTTCCCCTTCTATATTTTCCCTATGATTTGGTTTATAAAAGGGGCTTAGCTTTAGAAACCCCCAAAATATTAATTGGAGCTATGAGTTGGGGGGGCTACTCCCTTTTTAACTTTTACATTCCCCCCAAGTACCTCAATCAAAATTCAATATCACCTTAAGTTATTTTATAACCTTTTTCATTCAACCTTTTGAATTCAAAGGTGGGGCCCCTCTCCTTGTATAATTTAATATTTTTACTTTCAATGGGTCTTTTTCATATAACCACCAAGATTTGAATACTTGGATCTAGAGGAGTTATTTTTTACCATTGCATTCATTCAAAATTCAAATATTTCCTCAACAAAAACTCGACCCATGTGTGGGAATGACCCTTTCAATTCAAGTGATTTGAATGTATGAAGCCTGAGGCATTTACTTGAAGGTTGGAGATTTTAAGTCTAAAGGAGATATTCCCCTTTAAATCTCCTAAATCTCAACTCATGGGTGGGGCCCATTCCTTACTCATTCGAATAAGGCTCCAATGTATATTCAAAGGTCGATCTATTTTCACATATCAAAGCATAAAACAAAGAAATGCTTACCCTTTCAACCTTCCAAAGCCCAATTCAAAGCTTGGATACACTAACAGTAAAATGGAAAATTCTTCAAAAGGAATTTGAATCCCCACAACACAAAAACAATAAGATGGAAAAGTATTCAAAAGGAATTTGAAAACCTAAAAAGGTGTTTTTGTTTTTAATAAGAGCATATCCCATACATGTGTGAACTCTAGTAAAGTTTGGCTCCAAAAAATGAACAAAATCTAAATTAAGTTGCAAAATATCTCGAATTACTGAGGTTGTTGGTCAATTCTCCTTTGAATCTAGGACAAACATCTATTTGTTGATTTTGTGCCCGAGAATCCTCAATCTACTCTTGAATCTTCTCCTGCAAGGTATCCTTTTCATTGATGATTTCTTTGAAATCTGGGATTACAATCTTCAAACAATGATAAGTCTCAAAAACAAAACAACTCGCTCAAATCTCTAAGTTTCTTCATCAAATCTGGCACAAATCATGGTTGTCTTAACTGTTTTAAATTATCGAGCCCAAAATCTGAGATATATATTTGACTGTTGCTGGAAATATAGAGTTTTGTTTTTGGTTTTGGATTCTCTTCAAAAATAGAATAATGATTGATTGCTTAAAATGTAGCCAAGTATCCTTAAAATGCTCAACCACTTGTATTCAATCTACTTTCATGCTTTGGAATGATGACATCCTACCTCATCATAGTTGCCAAAAACTTGCCACCAAATCATCGAAAATCTAAGCCGTGGTATATTCTAGGTGTCATCGATGTTCTTTAAATGCTCGAATTGTTTCCTATTAAAGAGAACTAAACAACAACCTCAGTCCAAGAATTATTGAGCACTCTTCAAATATCGATTGACACTATCACATTGGTAACCAATCTCTGTAGTCGTGGAATTTCAAAACAAATCTCCACTTGAAAATGACAATAGGTTGGCACTAGCTAATTGTCATACACTATCATCAGAAGCATGGTTCCAAGCATAAACCAAATAGCGTTTGAATTTTTTGTCAACAACCTTGACATTTACTTTGGCACTAAACTGTCTCTCAATATTCAAAACTTGAATGCAGGCTCGAGCTTGACCCCTTACATTTTGTTTACCTCTGTATCCCACCTGTAATACATACAAAATATTTGATGAATAAAATAGGTTTAAGTGTGAGATAACCATAAATGAAGAAAGTGGAGCTCCCTGAGTTGTGATGCTCGGGCTACATTTTATGATTACTATGAATTGTATCCTGTGGTGCACTGATGGATTTGAAAACTCTAGCACTTTTACTGACATTTTAAACACTTGTAAACTTCTTTACCTCATGCCCGCAATCTTGGAAACAAAATTGGACTATTATCCTACACTATGTATGGTCTCCATGGTGACAGGTTCCCTGTCATTGGTGATTGAAATTTGCAGAGCCTTTCACATAGCGGAGGATGAAAGGAATCCACCTCCAGAACCTGTTGGTTGTGGAGCCTGATTATGTTATTGATTTAGAGGTCTTTGTTTTCAGTCGTGTTTATACTCCATGCATACTTTACACCTCGGAATAATGTACACTCCTCCACGTGGGGAAGTGCATGGGGGATTACCCCTCTTGCGAGGTCTAGGGGTCCATCCCCCTATTTGGGGGGTCTGAGGGAAAGTGGGGGTTTGGGGGACAACATTCCTTGATGGGGGTTCGGGGGAGAATCCCTTGAAGGAAAAAATTCATTGTAAATGTATATTGTAATTTCATAATAAATATGGACCGTTCATTATAAGGTCACAGATCTAACGATATAATTTATGTTAGGGTTTTTTCCCTAGAAGGAAACCCTCTTTTATGAGGGAAATGTATTGCAGCTATGTATCATTGTGAATATTGTATTATGTGAGAGGAGATTGTGAAAGAAAGAAGAGGAAGTTACAACGGGTGTGTTGTAGGTTGTATCCCTTCATTTGCTGGATAATAATAAAGGAAGGACCTGGAAATTTCTCTGGTTGACATAGCCCACACTAGGTGAACCACGTATATATGCGTCTCTATTGTATTGTGTATCTTATGTGTTTTATTTCCACATTTGTTTTATTTTATTTCTCTGCAATCCTATATTTAACAACTGGTATCAGAGTGAAAGGTAGTTGGCAGAAAAAGAGGGTTCCTGATTTGAGTGGGAGCAATGGAGGAAAATGGAAAGTTTAGGGTCGCGAAATTTAATGGCCAAAACTACCAATTATGGAAGATGTAGATGGAAGATTATTTATATTAGAAGGATCTGTTCCTACCATTGGGTGGAATAACAAAGAATTCGACGGCCATGAAGGACGAAGAATGGGAGGTTCTTGAGGGAAAGGCACTAGGAATGATACGACTGAGCCTGGAAATGTCGGTGGATTTCAATATTTAGAAAGAAAAGACAATGAAGGATCTGATGGATGCATTGGCTAAACTGTATGAAAAACCATCGATGTCCAATAAGTTATTTCTAATGAAGAGATTATTTAATACGAAGATGTCATAAGGCAATTTTGTTGCAGACCATTTAAATGAATTTAATACGGTTACTAATCAGCTATGTTCTGTAAAAGTGTACTTTGATGATGAAGTCATGGCTCTTCTAATCTTGTGCTCATTGCTAGAAAGTTGGAATGACTTGGTCATGGCTGTAAGTAACTCTATCTCTTGTTCAAACACTTTGAATTTTGATGATGTTGTTGGTGTTATCCTTAGTGAGGAAATGCAATGGAAAAGCACAGGTGAGACATCATGTATTAATGCATTAAACATGGAGAATAGGGGAAGACAAAAGGATAGAGAAAAGGGCTCAGGGAACCGCGAGAATTCTAGGAAGGGAAGATCCAAATCCAAATTTGGAGAGATAGAGTGCTGGAATTGTGGGAAGAAAGGACATCCGAAGAAAGATTGCATAGCTTCAAAGAAGCAAATAGATGGACAATGGGAGAAAAATCAGGAAGAAAATGCAATAGGTGATGTGTTACAAGATGCTTTGATTCTTTCTGTAGATAATATTTCTGAGTCTTGTGTAGTAGATTCATGGGCTTCATTTCATGCCACAGCCCATAGGAAACATTTTATAGATTATGTTAAAGGTGATTTTGGACAGGTTCATTTGGGTGATGTTGCACCATGCAAAATTGTTGAAATGGGAAAGGTAAAAATAAAGCAAAGAAATGGAAACCAATGGTTGTTGAAAGAGGTAAGACATGTTCCATATCTAAGGAAAAATATAATTTCAATAGGGTAGTTGGCAAGTGAAGGTTGTATATCCATATTTACAGATAAGGTGTGGAAGGTCACCAAAGGATCATTGGTGATAGAAAAAGAATATAAGGTAGGTACATTCTATTTATGTACTAGTAATACTGACTCTTCTATCTCTTTAGATTCTACATGAGTGGATACAACAATGTGGAATCATAGGCTTGGACACGTGAGTGAGAAGGGGATGTAGATACTTCACAAAATAAATTTGTTGCCAGATCTTAAAAAAAATGATTTTGATTTCTATGAGCATTGTGTTTAGGGAAAATAGAAGAGAGTCAGATTTCTCAGAGTCGGAAAAGAAAACAAGAGTGAAAGGTTAGAGTTTGTGCATATAGATGTATCAGAACCAACTCATGTATCATCTCTTGGTGGCTCTTGTTATTATGTTACTTTTATTGATGATGGAACTAGAAAAACTTGGGTTTATTGCATTCGACAAAAATATGATGTTTTTGATACTTTTAAGAAATATAAAGCTTTGGTTGAGAATGAGACAGGAAAAAGGTTGAAGTGTCTTAGATCATACGATGGAGGTGAATATTGCAGCAAGGAGTTTGATGATTAATGTTCATACCATGGGATTTTTAGATAGAAGAAAGTTCCAGGAACACCACAAGAAAATGGTGTGTCAAAAAGGATGAACAAGACAATCATGGAGCATGCAAGGAGTATGAGATTTCATGCTGATTTGCCCTTATAGTTATGGGAAGATGTTGTAGACATTGTTGTTTACTTAATAAACATAGGAATTTCAAGCTCTTTGGATGGTAGAATTCCAGAAGAGGCATGGACAGGTAAAAAGGTAAACTATTCTTTTTTGAAGACTTTCGATTATGAAGCATTTGCCCATATTGATAAAGGAAATAGAACAAAGCTTGAGGAAAAATCCAAGAAGTGTACCTTTATTGGATACGGGGTTAATTATTTTGGTTATCGCTTATGGGATTATGAAAATAACAAAACCATTAGGAGTAGAGATGGCATATTCAATGAGAAGGTCATGTACAAAGATCAGTTGCAGGGAAAGAAACAGGAAAAATAAAAACCATAATACACAGTGCTTGATGAGATCACTGAAAAAGAAATTCCAAAGGAACCAGAAAAACAAAATGTACAACAATAGGAGCAACATGTACCTCAAACTCTTGCAAGTGTTGTTAGAATATCTACCAGGTAAAGTAGACCCCCTGAACAACACTCTCCTTCATTGTATTATTTATTGTTGATTGATTCTGGTGAACCAGAATGTTATGAAGAGGCAATGCAGATAGACACTAAAAAGAAGTGGGAGCAAAGTATGAAAGAGGAAATGGATTCCCTGGTAAATAAACAAACTTGGGATTTGGTTCAATTTCCTACAGGAAAAAGAGCATGGTAGAATAAATGGGTTTACATGTTGAAGGAAGAAGATGGAGGAAAAACATGGTACAAGGATAGACTTGTTGTAAAGGGGTTTTCACAAAAGAAAGGTATAGATTTTGATGAAATATTTTTTCCTGTTGTTAAAATTACTTCAATTAGGACTATTTTAAGTCTTGTGGTGGTAGAATATTTGCATCTTGAACAGTTAGATGTAAAAACAACTTTTCTCCATGGGGATTTGGAGGAAGAGATTCATATGTAGCAGCCACAGGGGTATGAGGTCAAAGGGAAGGAAAATTTGGTATGCAGGTTGAAAAATATATTGTATGGCCTAAATCAAGCTCCAAGGAAGTGGTATTTGAAGTTTGTCAGGTTTATGACAAAACAAGGTTATAGTAGATGTCATTCTGATCATTGTGTTTATTTTAAAAAACTAGAAAATGGAAGCTATATTATCTTGCTATTGTATGTAGATGACATGCTTGTTGTGGGGTATAATATGCAAGATATAAACGTGCTCAAGAAGAAATTAGATAATTCATTTGCGATGAAGGATTTCAGTGTTGCAAAGAAAATCCTTGGTATGAGAATAACGAGAGATAGGAAAAATCACAAATTGACATTGTCTAGGGGTGAGTACATAGAGAAGGTGTTGCAGAGGTTTAGAATGCAGAATGCAAAACCAGTTAGTACACCTTTGACCAGCCATTTCAAATTAACTAAGGAAATGTGTCCCAAGACACATGAGGAGATAGAATACATGTACATGGTCCCTTATTCATCATCAGTTGGCAGCTTGATGTATGCGATGGTTTGCACAAGAATAGATATTGCACATGCAGTGGGAGTTGTGAGCAGGTATATGAACAATCCAGGTAAATAACATTAGGAGGAAGTAAAGTGGATTCTTAGGTATTTGAGAGGAACTTCTACTCATGCATTATGTTTTGGAGGTTCAGACATTGTTCTACAGGGATATGTTGATTCAGATATGACAGGTGATAAAGATAGCAGGAGGAGCACCACAGGGTATGTTTTTAGTATAGGTGGAACAAGAGTAAGTTGGATTTCAAAACTGCAAAAGGTTGTTGTACTTTCAACAAAAGAAGCAGAGTATGTTGTTGCTATAGAGGCTAGTAAATAAATTATTTGGTTACAAAGGTTTATGGAGGAATTAGGAAAGAAGTAGGAGAATAGTAGGTTGTACTGTGACAATGAGAGTGCCATTCATATTGCAAAGAACTCAACCTTCCATTTGAAGACTAAGCATATACAACTCATGTACCATTTCATATGATCCATCTTGGAAGATGGATATTTAAAGTTGGAAAAGATACACACTAGCCAAAATCCCGCAGACATGTTAACAAAGGGAGTAACCAGGGAGAAACTAAGTTCCTGCTAGGTTCCAGTTGGTCTTCAAGCATGACTATGAAGATGATAAATTTTCCAGGTCCAAGAAAGATCATATTCTAGCAGATACAATAGTGGTGGAGTTGCTGAGATCAGTATCCAAGTGGGATATTGTTGGTTGTGGAGCCTGATTATCTTCCTGATTCAGAGGTCTTTATTTTTAGCCTTATTTATACCACATGAAGACTTTACACCCTGGAAGAATGTACAATACCCCACGTGGGGGAGTGCAGGGGGGGTTACCCCCTGTGGGGTCTAGGGGTCCACCCCCTCGGCTGGGGGGTCCCGAGGCAAGCGGGCCCTCGGCGAGGGTTTGAGGGAGAAGCCCCCAAAGGAAAAATTTCCTTGTAAATGTATATTGTAATTTCATAGTAAATATGGACCGTTCATTATAAGATCATAGAACTAACGATAGAATTTGTTTTACGGTGTTTTTCCCTAGAAGGAAACCCTCTTTTATGAGGGAAATGTATTGCATCTATGTATCATTGCAAATATTGTATTCTGTAAGAGTAGACTGTGAGAGAAAGAAGAGGAAGTTATAACGGGTGTGTTGTAGGTTGTATCCCTTCATTTGTTGGATAATAATAAAGGAAGGACCTAACAATTTCTCTGGTGGACGTAGCCCATACTAGGTGAACCACGTATATATGTGTGCTTATTGTATTGTGTATCTTATGTTTTTTATTTCTGCATTTGTTTTATTTTATTGCTTCATGATCCTATTTTTCTAATAGAACCAAAGTTCCATACCCTCATTGAATTATCAGAAACAAATGCCAAGTAATTTCCTGATGAGTTCTAGTAAACAAAGTACATAGGTTTTGTATTCATGAAAGTTCTAGTCTCAATATCAAATATTTTCACAACATCCTCAACTGCTGCAATAAAAAACAATCCAAGACATGATTGAAATCGTACTTGACTCATACCACCCTTGAATTTCCTTGTGCATTCACCTTGGCTAACACTCTAGTAGAATATTTCACTTTCCCCATCATAAGAGTAAACATGATCTTCATTGTTCGGGTGAAGATCAAGAGACAACACAGTCCTTAAATGACCAGTACAGATACAGTTTTGATTTCTCTCGTGATAAATTAGTACTAAATCCCACATTCGTGATTAGAAAGGAGTTCTCTCCCATGATATTTTCAAGTTTGATATTGTCCATGTTCCACACCACTACTTTATTTATAATGAAGATCGTTAGCACCTCGATGACGTGTGACTTGAGCTCGGTGTTGTCAATGCTTTGGTGCAAAATTTCTACTCTTTGACATCTGCAGACTTAAGTGCATGCTGCAAAAATTTCCCACCAAGTTCAAGTCATAGCTCTATATCCTCCTCCTTTATTCCCGACATTTGGGCAATGAGCGATTTTTTTATTTTGATGTTTAACATTAAACCCTAAGTGCAGTTTCATGACACACAACACTTGTATATTGTTTTTCACATTATTTATGGGCACCTCGTGGGTTCCTCCCTCGTGACTTAGCACTTGGTCACTAGCTTGGTGTTGAGCTTAGTGTTTGAACACCTGTTTCGTTCCATTTGGGAACATTTCAATATGGGCGATGAAGACCTATGGATTACATTAGACCTTATCTCCTTCTATGCGTGTATCTGCATACAACATCTGGGGATCTCAACACTTGTTTAGTCTCCCCTTTAACACCATGAACATGCTCCTCTGTCAATTGAATAATCGAGCAATTGGTTTCATTAGAAATCATTGTGCATTTTTTATTTTTTATGTGGGATATATTCTACATGCATCAAGAGAAATAGAGAATAACACATTTATAATGGTAAGTGATCATAAAATACTTCGACGCGTAGTGCATAGAAACGCCCCTTCTAGGCTCCCTCCTTGCTGACTTGGTGATTGGTCTCGACTTTGGTTCTTTGTGTTGTGTTTTCTTGGCTCGTGGACTTGGAGATTGGGTGCTCTGAGCCCCAATATATTTTTATTTAAATAATTAAACTCTATATAAGGCTCGAGGGAAAATTTAGCTTAAAAAACCAAACTTTTTCCACAATTATAATTTTTTTTCCCAAAGAACACCAAAATAAAAATTAGTGAATACTAAACGCCCAATGACCGTTTCCAACCATCTTTGCCAAATTACTAAATTTTTAGACAAGTATACAAAAAATTTATCATGTGATAACATCGACTCCAATGGGGATGACGTTCTCCCTGCGAGGTGCCAAAGAACTTATAGACCTGGTGCCGAATCCATTGGGCTGCTCCCACCTTTCTGAAACCTTCAACATGAAAAATTTGACCCAATTTGCAACCAACTAAGTCTGCAAATGAAACCAAAAATCAAACTGAAACTGTAATTGTACATTGTTGCAAACTAATACTATTAAAACCAAACCAAAAATTGTTGAAAATGATGCTCAACTGTGAGATTATTGGCACACCTACCTACCCTACTTTGCAGATCATAAGTGTCAAGTCAAGTTATCTGAGATTTCCAATGAAGCCAATCAAGTAGTCAGATATTGGAAAAAAACAAGCTTTCTACTTCTCCAATCATAAAACCAAACTAAAAATAGGACAATTCATTCCACCAACTGAAATTGTCTCCATAACCTATGAATATGGAAAGGCTTGTTTCCATTGAAGATTCTAACAGAGAAGCGAAAGGATACTTAGAAGCGTAAACTAGTAACTTTGTTTTGAGTTTTTCATTGTAGATCTCATGATCATTCTCAAATGAGAAAGAAACGACTTGTTTATCACTGTTCTGATTTTCGTGGGAAAAAATTGAAATTACTTCGAAGCTTTCAAATGGAACAACTACATCATATCCTATAGGAATATCTAAAGGAAACTCTTCATCTGATTCAATAAGACTATCATTCATAATTTCTGAATTCTGAACAACATTTTTATTTTTATATGAAAGTTGTTTGCTAATTGAAAACTCATTTTCTGCAGGAAGGATAAACTTTGGACTACTAACCTTGCGCCTGAGATCATAATTCTTGTAAAAATGAGACATTGCAGCCTCATACCCTTTTTTATACTTCTTTGAATCAACCAGTAACGTTTCATTTGTTTTTTATTCATACTGTTCTTTTTGTCGATCAAAAAATCCTTCAAAAGAAGCGTATTTATGAGATGAATCTTGGGATATCCATTGTGCTTGATGTTCTATCTCAAGTTCCCTAATAAGATTATGTAAATATTCTAACTTATCCTCTTGAATAAAAATGTGACATGATTCCAAATAGTTTAGTAAAGAGGAACAAATATCTTCATATCAATGATGCTTAGGGGACATGTCAATCTATTTTCTGAAATTTTGAAAAGAAACAAGGTCTTCCACCGACCTTGTTGTTTTGTTTGATGAAGTATCTGGATCGAAAGATAAGATTTCCATTATGAAACCAAGAAACCCTTCATACTCTGATTTCTTTGAACAATGAAGTTGCCATGAAATCTTTAGCTCTGGATCCTTATGTCAGTGGAATCACCTTCAAACTGATTTTCTGATGTGTGGAGTCACCAGAGCAGGAATACAACCAATATGTGCTTAAGTTTTTTTTTGCTCTCATACCTTAGAACTCAACCATGTCATTCTTTTTCGAGGAATATATATAGTCTTTGGTTCCCCAACAATGACGCCAAAATGTTAGCACTGAGTAAATTGTTGGGATGAAGAAACAATCTACAAAAGTAACCACAAACCACTTTAGAACTAGATACTAGCCTACTTAGTTCAGAGAGGGCTCTCTCTTGTCACTTAGTCTCTAATAGATAGATTTTCTTGGTAGGTTTATGGCTAGGTTTTAATTTTTTGAAGGGATTTTATAGAGTTTTGTTGGGAAGGAGGAGAGGGATATTTTGGGCTATGGAGTCAACCCCTGAAAATGAATGAAAACAATGACTGGTAGGTAGAAATTTTCAGAGGAACAAAGGATAAATTAGGTGATGAACTTTCAATTTTGATTTTGGTTGTGTAGGGTGGAAGAGGAAAATAAACATATAACATAATCAGAGCACCATGAAAGATGAATTTTGACCTAGTTAATAAGAGAAACAAAGTTTAAATCACTTGATTCTAAAGCACCATTAGATGAATTCTAGAGCCTTTAATTATCCAATTTAAACAGAAGAAAATGAATATGAAAGTAAGGACACAAGAAGTACATACAAAGATAAGAGTACAGACTTAAGACCACCACTATTAGAATCTTTTTCATAAAAATTTCAGGACTTCTGCATTTGTATTTCATTCATATTCATAGAATAATACAATAAGGATCAAAATAACTATACTTTCTGCCAACTCGCCCCTCTTTACATCAAAAGTGATAAAATATATAAGATCATATTTCCACACTAGGCTACTAGGAGTCGAACTACTGCTGGCTACAATGGTGGATCTGGTTACATTGAAAGAGAATAACTCCTAAACAACTTTACTAAAAATAGTAAATTCGTTTTGACCATCTTTAATGCAAAACAAAAAATATCTTATACAATCATAGATTTGGAAAAAAAATCGACCATGTTGTTGAGATAAATCACCAATTACATATGGAAAGTATTTCAAGTCAACCTATGCATCATTGGACAACTCTTCCACCTTTTGGGCTACTGTTGCGCAAGTGATACCTACAACATTTGCATAGAAAACTCCATTTTGTTGTAACTCATGCAGATCTCGGTGGAAACAAATGATTGGGAACCTGTATTAACCTCAAAGCTCATATGCCTTTCACCTCATGCTGTCTTTTTAAATCATATGAGTCTACAACATTTGCATAGAAAAAAGCTCGCTACGCAAGTGTTGTGTATGCCAATTTATCAGTCAGAACAACAACTTTGCCCAAAAATGTTTTATGTTGTCACCCTTGTGAAAACCTTTCTCCAACATCAAATGTATTCTTCCCACAACTTTAATGACATAAAAAAAAAAATTGAGATGATCACATACCCAAAAAGACAAAAATGTGATTTTTCTTCAATCATATCTCTGCTACTTCTACAAGTAGTTCAAGCCTTCTTCTATCTTCATCGTTTAGCTGCATTTTTTTTCTTGAGATACTTGTTTTCCTTTCTTATTGTCAAGTTTTTCACTTTCAAATTTCCCACTTGCCTAAACAGGGATGCATTTCTTTTCAATTTTGATTGGGATTTGGAAAGGGATGCACAAGAATCATCTATGACTAGTTTGCATTCTTGAAAGTATTCCATCATTCTGTCCTCTGATATCCTTGTTTCCTCTCTGAGTTGGATAATTTGATCGTTATCCATCTCTTGAGATGAAAGTTCAACAAAATATGTTTGTAATGTAGGTGTAGGAAACCCTCTAGCAACTGACCTTGTGGTTGGTCTGTTCGGTTTCTGTGTCTCCTTTTTCTCATCAGTGAAGTGTAGCCTCCTACATTTCTTCATAATTGGTTGACTTGGTGAAGGGACCTCAATCTCCTTTTCTTTTCCCTTTTCTACAACACTTCTTCTCTTTCCTGTGTTTTCATAGCTCTATTTTTTTTTTCAAAATGAACTCAAAACTATTAAAGGCAGAGGGGTCTTAAAAAATTAGCAGACAACTTGCAAAACAAATTAGCAGGGTTAGGGTTTGCTCGAATTAGCATAAGAATCTTTCATTGTATGAGAGACGGGCTATTGAGAAAATATGCTAGCATGGACAAAACAAGCCTTACTGGTTTTTACACAGCAAGACAAGTGAATATGAGATGTGTAGCAAGAGAAACTGCAACAAAGTTTGCGTAGTGAAGAATTCTACACAGAGCTTGCGTAGTGAGAGAGCTTGCACATGATTTTCCTAGCAAGGAAAATGGTTTGTGTAGCAGAGGATTCTTGGAGATTACTTGAGAGGAAATGGTTTATTCACAAGTCGAGGATGCATGGAAATAGACAAAAGGTGGCAAATATACATCATGAGTTGATAGAGGGAGGTTTTTGAAAGGGAAAGTACCCTTTTTGGATGATAAGGCTTTCCAACCTGTTTCAAGTAACTTGCGCATCACATTTTCACAACGCGCACATGTTTTCTGTTGCCAAGGTACAAACTGACATGAAATATGATCATAACCTTTTTGATGACTCCATCATATGTAATGATGATCAATGATACCCTTTCAAATGGCTTTCTCTCCTAGACTTATGACTCAACTTTGACATACCACTTCCCACTTTGTGAAATTATTACAAACTCAAAAACAAATGACCTTTACAAAATATTTCATTTGATAGACATCCTATGGACCTTGAAAAAAAAAACTTATTTTCTTTCATGATCCGTAATGATGTATCATGAAATTCACACAAAACCATTTGACTCAGACTTATAACTTGACTCCCTTTTGACATGAAACTTTCTTTTTATTTTAAAAATGACCCAAGGACTTGGAGCCATCTCATGAGACAAACCACACACACACACAATGACTCAATTAGTAATACACTAGTCTTTCAAAGACCAAAATATGACTTTACAAAATTTTTGACAACCCTATAACCTTAGCTATGAAGAAAAGGACAAAAGAATATGAAACAAGTAACATATCAGAAAGTGAATTAGATGTTGAAGAAGCCAACTTTTCTAGGAATTCCAAGAGAGGATCGGGAAAATATAAAGGTAATCCTTTTTTTTTAATGCATTTATTGTGTAGAAATAGGACAATTTGCAACTAAATGTCCTTATGCAAAAGAAGACTCCATACTAAAAAATAGCAAGAATGATAAGACTGAAAAGAGAGGAAGGCCCCACAGATAAAGGAAAAATCTATATACCAATGAGAACAACAACTCCTCTAATGAAAATGACAATAAAATATAAGAGATCGTCTTCACAACCTTAGAAACACAATCTAATGAACCAAAAAATAGAAGCACATATTCAAGAGAAGAAGGAAATCTTGATATTGAAGTGGAAGAGAATATTGAAGCATAACTCATTAGTGCCTTAGAATAAATAGATAGTTATCATACTGAAGGCTTAATTATAAGAGTAAAAGAGGATAGAACATGTGGTTAGAATTCAGCTGAAAGAAAAGGAAGAAAATTGTGAGAAGCTAAAGGCTCAAATCGTTTCCTTAATAAAGGAACTAGAGAAAACAATTGATCATTTGAATAGAAGCTTGAATTTTGAAAAGAGTACATAAATCTTAGATAATATACTCACATGTAAAAGGTCACCATTCATAAAGGAAGTTATTTGTTATGAAAACAATCAGAAGACCCTTGAAGAATATGCAATCTGTAAGTCATCATAAAAGAAAATTGAAGAAAGGCCTAAAATCTATGCACACATTCTTAAAGGTTCAAATCACAGTGAAGAAAACAACAAGGAAAGAAATCATATCCAACAAAACACTGATTGTTCACTCAAAGATAAGGATGATTTTAGAATATTTGGTCCATCAAGAAGACCCTTCACAACCAGGTATATAAATATTTTTCTTGGTTATTGTTTTTTTTGCAAAAATTTGGTCACAAAGAAATAAATTGCAAAGCTTATGGAAGAAATGATTATATGAGAAATAAGAGTAACAACTCTCACAAGAATTAAAAGGATAACCATGAGAAAAACAATACTAGAGGTTTTCATGGGTCTCTTGATAAGAAATACAACTCATTTTCTCCCCTATATTATAAAGTTGAATGTTACAAATGCAATAACTATGCACACATAGCTCGAGATTGTAGAATCAACATGATGTAATTTTCTAGACAAGAATGTACAAAGGCTTGGAAGAGGAAACAACAACAAGAAGAAAATAAATTCATTCTAGCGCAAACTGCACTTCTAACACAAAATGGATACTTAGGTCAAATAACCAGTGGACCAAAGTTTTTGAATAACGTGACCAAGAAAATAGTTTCATGCAGAAATGGGTTTGTTTCTCTTGATATCAATCATACCAAGGCAGTAAATCAACATCCTATAAATATATCTGAGGATCACTTGATAAGAGAGAAGAAGAAGATGATGTTTTTGAAGATAAGGAGACACCTTTGAAAAGGACGAGACATGTAGAAGAATACCATGAATTTGAAAGTAAGGTTTCTATGAAGGAAAAGGAACTAGTTGTGAATGATGGAAGAAGAATGTTGATAAAATAAAGAAGACGATGATTGCAATCAGTTTAAGAAATCACAAAAGTAGATGACAAGGAGAGCCTTCAAGCATCCAAAGCTAATCAACCAAGTAAAAAATCCAACAATATTGAAGTAATCCATGAAGATTGATGGGGTTTATAAACAACATTATGGAATCTCTATAAAAAGAAAGTGAAGAGGATGAAGCCCTTGACAAATTTGTTGTGAGTATCTGGATGTTAAGAACCAAACATCAATATAGCATAGAAAAACCTTAGGAAAAGTACTCAACGCCTTGCAAAAGAGATAATTTCAGATAATAAGCCTCTTCGAGGGGGAAACCTCCTTTTACCCCACTTAAATGTTCAAGTACAAGATGATTCAAAATTAAAATGTCTCCTTGGTATATATAGGAGACTAGGAGGTATAATTACAACTAATGGCCTAAAGCTGACATAAATAAAATAACATTACTAATCTAAATTACAACTAATGTCCTAAAGCCGACATAAATAAAATAACATTACTAATCTAATATGCCCCAATTAAGGGGTAATGAGCCAATATTAGGGCTTAACATGCCCCTC
>ML777182.1:505868-518907 GCA_009831015.1 Picea engelmannii
ATAGTTGATGAGTAGTTGACACATGATTGGTACATACTTGGTACATGGTTGGATGCACTTGTTTATGGTACAGGTTGATTACAGGTTGTTTGGTACAGGTTGGTGCATGGTTGATGCACTTGTTTATGGTACAGGTTGATGCACTTGTTTATGGTATAGGTTTGATTACAGGTTGATGCATGGTTCAGATTTATTGGTACAGGTTTACAAAAATATATCTCAAAGTGATAGTGTGACAGTGGTTTGATCATTCTACTTATACTTCAGGGTGGCAAGACGGGGCAAGTAAAAGTGGTTGTAGCAACCTTCCAGTTGTAATCGAAGAACATAGGGGGTTGTAGCCTCCTTCTGGTTTTAGCTAGAGAATTGGGGAGTTGGATCTTCTCTCAAGTTTTATCCTGAGAAACTAGGGGGTTGGATCCTCCTTCCAGTTGCATCTAGAGAACAAAGGAATTTTATGCTTCCAATGAATGTAATTCTTCAAGACATATAATAAAAAACATTCTGTGGTTTTCTCCCGATTTGGATTTCCACGTAAAACACTGGTGTACTGTGTATGTGTGTTATTGTTTACTTCTTACTGCTAATTATTGGATAATAATTCTACATTGATATAAAATTTGAAGAAAAATGATTATAATTATGCTATTACTGATTCACCCCCCCTCTCAGTAATCCAACACAATGCCCATAGATCCTCTACACCAAGAGAACTTCTCAATCCTCAGATATTTTGTTAATGAATTTGAAACATTATTCAAAGTTTCTATCTTCATCAGATGGAAGTTAAAACCATCTTCATCAAATGAAACAAAAACAAATAAAACAAATATAATATAAGTTAACTTGGAAAAAGGAGAAAAAATCTCACCAAAGTGAATTCCCTCAACTTGGGAATAACCTTTTGCTACTAATCGAGTTTTGTATTTCTCCACTTTTCCTTCTGCATTCATATTCTTTTTAAACAACCATTTGTTTCCTATGGGATTTCTTTGAGTTGACAACTCCACTAGATTCCCATCCTCATTCTTATCCAAGGATGCCATTTCTTCAACCATGGCCTTTTTCCAGAGTTTTCCATCCTTTGAATCCACTGCCTCCCTGACAGTTCTAGGATCATCATCAGTAATAGAAAAGGAAAAATTTGAATGGAAATCGGGAGGAGAATACCTTTATGGTTGCCTTCTTTCTTGAACTGATCTCCTCAATATTGGAGTATGAGGATCTTCTTCTTCTTATTCTCATTCTTATGTAGAATTTGATTCATCATCCTTCAACTCAAACTCTATTTTCTTTGGTTTTCCCTTCCTTAGTAGGACTTCATGTTTGAAAACATCTTTGATTTCTCTAAATAACACATCTCAGTTATACACTACCTTCTTAGTTTCTGGGTTCCAAATATTATAACCTTTCAACCAATCGTTATACCTAATAAATATACACTTTTTAGCCTTTTTATCTAGCTTACTCCTGTTTTTCTTTGGAACTTGAACATAGTCCTCATAGCCAAATACCATGAGATATGTGAGAGGGGGTTTCTTACCAGTCCATACCTCATGTGGAGTCTTTTCATCCAATGTTGATGAGGGTGATCGATTGACAAGGTAACATGCAGTACCCACTACCGCTACCCAGAATTCATGTCCTAATGTGACACCATTGATCATGCACCTTGATTTTTCCATCAACGTCCTATGCATCCTTTCCACAACTCCATTATACTAAGGTGTATATGGAGTAGTCTTCTTCCTTTCTATAGTACACTTCTTACACAATTCTTCAAATTCATCTCCACAAAACTCTCCACCATTATCCCTCCTCAACACCTTAATTATTTTCTCTCTTTGATTTTCCACAAGAGCCTTAAACTCTTTAAACCTATCAAAGAATTCATATTTCTTCACAAGGAAATATATCCAAGTATTCCTTGAAAAGTCATATATAAATGAGACATAGTACACATATTTTCCCAGTGATGGAACTGACATAGGTCCAAACACATCATTGTGCACCAGCTGTAAAATTCCCTCTTCCCTCATTGCACTAGAGGTGAATCTTACCCGATTATACTTCCCATATACACAATGTTCACAGAAATAAAAATCCAGAGAGAAGTTTGACATACCTTCAACTATACCTTTACCGTATAGTATTCGAAATATCGTATCTCTGATATGTGCCAATCTTTGATGCCACAACATAACCTTTTCTCTAGAGACCGTAGGGGTTTTTTCTTCTTCATATCCAATATCAAGAACAATGGAGCTATTGCAACCATCAATAATAGTGCTTCCCTATAGCTTATACATATTTCAGATGCTCTGTCACCGAGTATCCATCTTTCATCCTCATGTTATACAACTTCTTCCGCAGGAACAATTTTTTTACCAGGAACTTAGAATGATACAAAGTCCCCAACCTATCCCATAATTCCTTGATTGTATGTTCCCCTATCACATTCAATAGTATTGGATATGAGAGACACAACTAGATTGTTCTCTTCTCTTTTTGATCCAACTTTTTCTAATCTTTTGTTGACGTTCCTGTAGGTGAAGTACATGGATCCACCGTGATCCACTGATCTTTTTCTACCAACAAATATTCCATATTGAGCTTCCATAACTCAAAAATTTACCCATTAAATTTATCAATCTCCATTTTCGATCTACTCGCCATTTCTTTTCACCTGAAGAATCAATATCGCATATCTCCCACTATAACAAGGTTTACCACATACCTGAGCCAAAACCCCTGACCACAAAGGTGTCCCCTTGAAGTCAATAACTTCTCTAATAGAAAATGTATATTTTAACCTTTTACAATTAATTGCTACAAAAAAATTATGAAGAAAACATAAAATATACAATGGCACACACATATTACATAGATATTTTTACCTAGGAAGCCCAAATTGAGAAAACCAACAACCTGTTTAAAGCTACACCTCTTATATTCTATTCATTATCATCTTCATTGTTTACAATAAAATATACATATAGGATCCCACAGAATCCAAACCCCTAATATTTTGACCTGGATTAGTCAACAACACTAATTCCTTAACCAGAATTAGAAAACCATTGACAAAAACCATGTGCTGAAAAACTACTAAAAACAATGGGAAAATAAAACCCCCAAAATAAAGGGGACCCACAGTCATGAAAATAATATAACACATACCCAACAAACATATGCCATACGAGTTTCATAACAAGTAGTCAAGCCTCTACGATGATCCATGTGGAAGCCACCTTATCCACCAAAACAACATTGTAGCCCAATGATGAGGTGATACACATGGTGCATGATTATTGGGTCTGTTAAAAGAAATGTTCCGTGACATGGTTCCAATACCAAATATCGGAAGGTTGATGAAGTGCATAAGATTTATATATCCCTAGGGTTGGTAGGTCGATACCATGATGGTCCAATATGGGCATATCAAATATCAGAAGAGTGGAGTGTCAGTGCAGGGTTGAAGTATCGGTGGCTCGGTATGCCAACAGGAAGGTGGGTAGGCCAGTGGAAATGCCACATCAATGCCATGTCATATCCATGAAATTAGATAGGACAATTCCATGTATCAAGTGCCAAGTCAACATGTTGTACAAACATGTCATGTGTCAGGACAATACTACACCACGTCACATCACTATATTGGATATCAAATGAATGAATGGATGTGAAGCGATAAAGTTTCGAGGGCTCTATGGCCCGGTAGATGGAACTCTATGAGACAAGTTTCCATATCAAATATTGGAATATTGAGAGATAATCAGTGCAATGTTGAGGCTCTAGGGGTCAGTAGCTAGGTAGGCCCGATGGACTGGTGGTAGATGCCACGACAATGCGACAACAAATGCCACGTCAATGCCACATCATATCCATGAAGGTAGGCACATCAGTGTCATGTGTTAGGTCATGTACAAGTGTCGAGTCAACATAATGCCCAACTAGAGTCGGAGGAAATGATGAAGTCAAATCCACGTGTCTTGGAGAGTGCACCATCATATCAGATATCGGTGGAATAAAGGAGCATTGCATGTTTGAAGTTTTGGGGTCCTGATAACCCAGTAGACCTAGTAGTCCCAATATCTAGGGAAAAAGAGAATATTGACAGTCAAGATTGAATCCGAGAAATATCAGATGGTGGTTTACCATTGAGGGCACGTGGGTCTAGTATCCCAATGACCTGGTAGACTCGACGATCTTGATATGTGGGGAACAAATCAACAACTGAGATTGAATCTAAGCTAATCATATGGTTGTTGTGCATTGTGTTTGAATTATATGTTTTTATGGGAATAGAGCATATTGATAGTTGAAATTGAATCCATAAAAAATCCAACAACTCTTGAAGGTCTAGGGCCAATCCGATAACTAGTTATTAGAACATGCATGAAAATAGGAGGATTGCAAACCGATTTCAAAGAATCATTTTTGCAAGAAAACCAAAGGAAATTGGATCTGACCATGAGAGTGTGATACCTTTTGTATGTGGACAAACTCTTGGATGCATGGGGTTGATATAAATAACCATGCCGGATTTTTGTGAAGTGTATGTGTGATTATGTGGAGGTGTGTGAGTATCTGAGTATCGAACTATGAAATTGCAGAACCATGAGAGGAAGCATGTGAAATGGAAAGTGTAAGGAAGCTCAAGATATAAGGTCTAAGGTTGAGAGAGAGATAATGAAAGAAAGGAAGATATGAATGTCTAAGGGTGGTTGGGAGGTGCAAGGTCTAAGTAATTTTTGAATTCGTGCAAAATGTGAGTTGGTGGAAAGTTTTGTGACAACAGAGACAAAACAACATATTTTTGTAGGTGAATACTTGAACGAAAGAGGCAATATGATGTTATTAGTAGCCTGAGGATATCGATGTCCCCTACAGGTTAGTGAATACAAAATATTGTAGCTGTAGGTTGGAGCCTATGGGCAGTGCTAAGTTGGTGCTTGCAAACATTACTGTTGCAGGTTGGTGCCTCCAGGCAATGTTGAGTTGGTGCTCAACTAAGGGGATTGGAGTCTCTTGTAGGTTGGTTCCTACAAAAATTGCAACTGAAGGTTGGTACCTATAGGTAATGTTTATTTGGTTCTTTGCTAAGGGGATTAGTGTCTCTTGTACGTTGGTTCCTGCAAACATTGTAGCAATAGGTTGGTGCCTACATAATTTTATAAAAAAATTGTTTTGTGGTTTTCTCCCGTTTGGGTTTCCAAGTTAAATATTTATGTACTATGGATTGTATGGTTGTGTATATATTTATCATTAACTTCTTATGGTTGGTCAAGCAATAAATTTATAAATATTGTAAGAAAATAAAAATAGCCTTATATTGATTCTTCCCCCCTCTCAGTATAAGTAAGTGTGCCAACAAAGAAACGATCTTGGCTTATAATAGATTTTGTAGTTACTTATGAATAATTGGAGCCAACTTTAGTGTAGTAAACCTTGACATATATAAGAGAGACCAAACTTTAAAAATTTAAATGTAAACCCTTAAACTCCAAATACACCAAAACATTCACACCATAAACAACACAAGAATATAGAGAGAACAACCCTTAAGGTAGGGTAACACTATCAAATACTCCTTATGAAATGAATCACTCCACAATCTATGATTTCCACAAAGCAATACATCCAACACATCCCCAATACAATGATACTCATGTGCATTTATCCTTTCTCTTGAGTATTCCTAAGGGTTTATGCCAACTACCCCTTATTATTATATTATTTCCTTTTAATTACATAGTGGGGCTATTCCATTATTATGGCCACATCACATTCATTATTCCTTTGGGTACCTCCTTAGGTACCCCATATTATCCTCCCTAGGTACATTACATTCCATCCCCCTTGGCATGTTTCCTCCTCAAAACATGGGAAGAAGTAATATAATATGACCTACTAAGCAATGCAGTCAATTGGTACCATGCATGAGCATCCATCCACCCTAGTGAAATGTGGACATGGATTCCAACTATGACATTTCCTCCTCAACCTTGATTATGGTTTCTTCCTGGGATCCATGTTTCCATTCCGCTACTCTGATATCTACATGCATCGGCTTTAGTCATCCATTTACCTCCATACTAGTTTCCTTTATGATTCCATGTTGATCCATAATAATTTTTTTGAATCTTATGCCCTTGCCTTGATGATTATTGTTTCTCCAAGTGGTGTGGGTGGCGATATACAACAACCTCAACTATATATTCTTCTTTCTTTGACTCTTCCTTAGATTCTTCCTCCTTTTTATGCCCTTTCTAGGGATTTTCTTCAAGTGATTATGTAGGCTCTTCTTCGATTCACCTTCATACTCTTGATCTAATGTTTCATCAGATATTACAATTTGTTTCCCTGCAAGGACTTCTACATGTGCCTCCTTGGGATATTCTTGTTTAATAAGAGAAATATCCTATAATGTAGTTTTCTTTTTCTTTTACTAAAGCTTCAAAATCTTCTTTTGTACATTAATTTTAATTGCACCAACTGATTCCATCCAAGGATATACCAAAACAATATCCACATCATCCATATCTACAACATAAAAATCTGAATGAAACACATACTCATCCATGGTAATCATCAATGCTATAAAAATTTAAATTTTTTCACCCTCAACCTGTGTGGTTTGAATATTCTTTGCGAGTACTAGCAATCTTTTAGCCAAGTTAACATTTATGAAATTATGCTTGCAACTAGGGTTAATAGAAACAATGAACTTTCCTTGTTTTTATACATCCATTAAACTATGATATGAAGTAATCATATGAAAATAAATCCCTAGTTCTCTTCTTCTCCTTCTTCACAACATGAGACCACCTGTCTAAAAATATTTTTCATATTCTTCATCTAAAATATCCTTTGTTTCTTCATAGTTAAGTCTATATGATAGAGTTGTTCTCCAAGATACTAGATAATTATAATGTATCCAACTTATGTATTTTTCAAGACTAGGGCAATCATCTATAAGAAACATCTTTCTTGCTATAACCTAAAATAGAACTAGGGTTTATAGAATATCATTTACTTTTCAATGGATTTCCTTTATGTTGTTAGGGTTTGAGATCGCTAATGTAAAATAATCATAAATTTGGTTATAATTCTCCAATTATATATTATAACCACAATTATGAAATGGCATGGCTTCTTTGGATCTACTAGTATTGTTTTGACTGAAATCTATGCTCTCTATCAAAAGATATCCAATCTACAAACCTCACGGTTGTCACCAGAAAACCCCTAAAAAAATATTATTTTAAATCATCGATATATCCACTTCTCATACTCTTTTTTGGACAATTTTTTTTTTAACTTGGGTATTTTTTCAAGAGTAGCTCATATCTATGGATGGTTTATTCATATTCTACACAAAAAGTTTCATAAATAGACCTAAATTTTGCCATCTTCTTTTTTCCACAAAAATAATGCGAAAAGAAAAAAAATATTCAACTTCGCACCCAAGAAAGATCTCTAATACCACTTGTAGTAAATCGTGATAGATGTAAGAGAGAATAAACTACAAAACTTCAGAGATAAGCCATTAAAATCCAAATATACCAAAAAATTCACATCGTAAACAACACAAGAATATAGAGAGAAGAACCCTTAAGCTAGGGTAACACCATCAAATAGTCCTTATGGAAGGAATCACTCCACAAGCCATGATTTCTACAAAAAAATACTTTCAACACATCCCCAATACAATCATACTCATGTATTTATACTTTCTCATGAGTATTCATAAGGGTCTATGCCAACTAGCCCTCATTATCATATTATTTCCTTTTAATTACATAGTGGTCCAATTCCATTATTATGTCCACATTACATTCATTATCCCTTTGGGTACCTCCCTATATACCCCATATTATCCTCCCTATGTACATTACATTCATATTGACAAGTCTCCATTTTTTTCTAAATGGTTTAGCTTCCTCCCTTCAAGGAATTGCGTGTTTGATAGCATTCATTTTCTAGACCTTGAGGTCATCATAACTCTAAGAAATATATCCTTGAACGCCCTTATCAAGTTATCGATACTTACCATATCCTCTAGGATACAAGTTCCCCAATCTTGATTATCTTAGGGATTTACTTTGATCATATGTTAATTTCAATATTATCTTTTAAGTCTTTATGGGATTTGAAGGTACCTTGACTCTATCATAGATATTTTCCAAAGGAATCAATCCTTCGAGAACCTTATTGTATTTAACTTGCATAATTGTATTCTATGGAAATGTATATCCCTTTCCTTGAGAATTGATATGATGTTATATAAATTATTGTAATTTAGGTAATAATACTATAATGTAGTCATCAACATTTTTAATACCCACCAATGCTTTGTGGTGTTAGGGACTGAAGGTTTGAAAATAACTTCTACATGACAATGATTTAAAGAAGGAATCTGTGGAAGGATGGAAAGTTGTGGTTCATACTAACATTACATTTTCCCATGTATTCATTTATATAAGAACAAAAGATATGTAAAATTCTTTAAATAATTAAATGGTATCCCATATAACATTTATGCACCTCCTTAACCTATTATTCTTCATTGCACAAAGATTTCTAACTTGTTGAAACCATGGATAAATCACCAATTACCTTTATTGATTCGATTCCCATGTCTCTTGCTAACTCAAGCCCATTAGTAAGGCTACATATTAAACTACATTTTTTGTAAAATCAAATTCCAAATGATATAATAAGGGTAAATCCTTAACAAGATGGGATGTGACTACAATCTTTGCTCCAAGTCATTTATGATATCTTCCCCCATCAAAATGCATTGTCCATAGAGATGCCTCATTATCCATTTAAATAAAAGTGGTTGCAATATCAAGAAATGATGATGTCACCATATCAACATAGTTTCCAAAGTATTATTCTATGCACAAATTTTCATTTATAGGCTTCTATGGGTCTTGCAAATGATACCTCAACATATGTTATCTATACAAATTTACATAAGTATCGTTAGGAGTTGGGACAATAGCATAGGACTAGTATAATTATATACTTTATGCCAAAGTGTTGGCCCATATTCTTGACAACAACATTCCCCGAGCATCAATAACATCCATAGCATCAAATCCATGAAAACACTAATGCTAGGCTATGAAGAAATATTGACATGCAAATCCATGATCTCCCACATGCTTTAATTTATATGGAATCCAAATCACAAACATTCCTATATAGTATGATACTCTCAAGACCTAGTTGATTCACAATATATAGGGGCATAACATTAGTTGAGGCTCCAAAATCAATTATACAATTATGAATAACTAAATTATTAATCATCAATGTTTTGTAAAAGAGTGAATGAATTCCACCTCTACCTTCTTGGGTCACGCCTAAATAAATTTCAAGCCTATCCTAAGCCGGATCTATTTCCTTAACAATGCTCAACACTATTTTAAACTTATCTCTTTGGGTTGGGATATTAAAAAAATCCACTAATGGAATCTAATTTTTATCTTTAAAAGTTCACAATCCAAATCAAATTCAAATGCATCATGATTTTGCATACCTTGCTCCTACCATTGTTGTTGGACTCATTGTCAAAGTGGAACATTATTATGCACTTTAAGAGTTTATCCAGTTGTTGGTTTCACACTTCCTTTCACAATTAATCTAGGGTTCTGATCATATTGAAATTTCTTGTAGATCTCAAGAACTATAGGCTTACTTATGAGATTTTATGTTCCTTGTGGAACCATACCATTTATAATGGAATGGGTTTATCAATTGGAAGGTATCTCAAAAACAAATTCCATACTTTGTCAATGCTTATGCATCCCTTATTCATGGTTTTCATGTGTTATCATATAAGATAAAGGATTCATTCCTTATTGAGTTTTCCAAACTCGTCATAAAAGGATCCTCCTTATCTTTGTCTTCCCAAAAAACAATAACACCCCTAAAGGAGTTGTCTATGCATGATCTATGCATACATCTTCATTCCACCTTCATATTCAAATCCAAGCGTCTTTTTGTTAAAAACATAATATTATTGTTCTCCATCGGGTGCCTCACATGGCATATACCAATAAGTATCTTATGCCACCATGTTATTAGGTTCCAGAGGAGTTGGGATTTATATCTCCTCTAGTCTTCATTTTGTTTTGGACAAAAGGTCTTATTAGTGGTCTAGTATATCTATATTTATTAAATGGTTAAGAAGGATTTTCATGTCCTCTCTCAAACCCTTTAAAATTCAAACTATGGATAACATTAGTAATCTTACTAAACTATTATGCCATTTTATCATATTTGTTAGAAGTCGTATCATCCATTATTACAAATTTACCCTTGGAATCACACTTGAGATGTACTCCCCTAGATTATTCAATAAATCCTCTTTACCTACAACTAACATGTTACTTTCTAAGTTAATGGAAATGCCTTTATCTTCCCTAAAATATGTTGGATCCCTTTTTCTCAACATGAAACAAAAATTTATGTCAAAATCACTAGTATAGTGTATTAGCATTGTAGCATCAATCCATATTATCCTCTCAGGAACTTGGTTACGATTCCCTTAGAACACATGATTAATATCATTTAAAAATTCATTCTCCTTCTTCTTGATGAAACCAACTCTACCAAAAAGAACCTGCTATCTTTATTTTCTTAAAAAAAGAACCCGTTAATTGTTAATTTTCCTTAAAAAAATCTTAAATTCATCCCAACCTTCAATTTTGTCCCTTTCCAAGTTTTGATGCCATGTCAAGGCATCTTCTTCTAAATATTGCACAAATTGTCTCATAATAGAATCTCAATTTTTTACTTCAAAATCATTTAGAAATTTCTAACATTCTTTCAAATGTCCTTCATAAAATATAGCCTTATTACTGTTGGACACACCTACCACACTTAGAGGGGGGGGGTTAATGAGTGTGGGGCTCTTTTTCCCAAAACTTCCCTCTTTACATAAAACTCCCTAGTTAACATTCAACATTTATTCATTACACATTGTTGTCATTTATAACCAGTTAGATGTGAACATATATCAACAACATATATCAGTGACACATATCATCAATAAGTCATCACCACAAGGAACACAAAGAACACAAGATGTATGTACAATTTTTCTTTTTATTATGGACAACAATCTGGGGTTTATCAGCAACAACTAAATAGAGTACAGCTCTACAAGAGTACCAGCTCTATAATGCAAGACTCATCTTACACCCTCAACACCAACTGAGATGAGGCAAAAATCCTCAATAGATATCAATCTTTCAATAGGTACGTGACCTGTTAATAGTGCAGCCCGTGTGTGTACACACCCTGGCTCACTACAACACATGTGTGCACGCAACCAATGTATAATGCAACATGTGTATGCTTATGAGCAACTAGGGTTTTTCTTTGCTTCACATGCTCAGATCCTCTACAACCTACAATCACTTTCTCTTTTGTCTTCCACTGTCCAAAATGACCCACGATCAATCACGACATCTCCAAGCTCTCCAATATCTTGCGCATGCTCCACAATAGATCAATATGAATGTTATCTCAAACATGTATAAGCATCTAGTATACCATAGAAATCATGTCACCACTCAATCACAAAAGTACTGATCACTCCATCAACCAAGTCAACCAAACTGAACCACATCATAGAATCCATACCAAGAATTCCCTAAGCATTCCCATCGCATCAAACAATAGTATTCATAAAGACAATAATGTAATCATACTAGTGTCTCAGTGATAGATCTGAGGCCATAGAATGCAGATCTGGAACCTGCCTAATAATCCAAGAGCTTGGCACTAGCTCAAACACATTTCTTCACCATTTTATCCACCATAGGCTCCATGTCTTCAGACATCCCACGTATACCTTAATGTATACACACCCTAAGCATAGATAGCCCATGTACATCAACAATGTGCCAAAAGATATCATCCATGAAAATGTATCCACCATATGCCAACATGTGCATCTACCAATATGCCAATATGTGCATCTACCAATTATTCCAACCATGTGCATCTACCAATATGCTAAACAAATACCATCCATGAGTGTACCATCATGCATCATTACTTGCACCAAGCAAGTATATCAACCATGCATCAATAAGATAAGACTCCACAATGATGTACAACATGACTATCAACTCAACTCACCAACTACATGTCTCAATGTGTAGCCCATCCACATGCAAAATGCATGCACCATGATATCCAACAATACCATATGCTTCCAATAATACATCATAAGATATATCAATGAAACTTCAATTATGTACCAACCATGTACCCCAACAGATTATTTTACATAATCCAATAGATGAGCATTTGATCAACATCAATCCATACTCATGGGTTAGTGCCATGCACCCAAGATTTATTTTATACCATAACCTTGCGTGATCTAACTTAGAACCATGAAAACCTACAACAAACAGTGTCAGAACCTGCAATAAACAATGTCAAACCCTGCAACACAGAGTTATACCATCACATCAAGCTGCAACCCATGCGCATTGCCTTTTACCCAAGGCTTTACCACATATACGCAGCCTGCTGCAAAACAGAGCTCATGTGTACGCGACCTATGAAAGGTCAGCCAGCGTATGTACGTGACTATCACCACTGTCACCTACGTATGCCTCAGTAGATGTCTTACTTAAGCTTCCCTTCAGTCTTTCATTCTATTCTGGCTGATCTGTCTTCTTCACCCACTTTTGTAGATGACCCTTCTCCTCAGAACTTGAGCTTTGAGCATCCATATTTTCAAATATGTCTCCCTTTCTTACTTCATTCCTTCTTCTAGCCATGCTATGTGAAGTCCTCATCATGGAATTTCTTCTTGTGTTCCAACACTCTTGGGATTTGTGGCCAAATCCACTACAGTGGTAGCATCTCATGGAGTTACAGTGAACAACAATATGTCCTACTTGATCACATCTCCAACACCTTGTGGTGTTATAGAATCTTCCATTATATCTCCTTTCATAAGATCTACATTCAAAATATTTGTGACCATATCCATTACATG